>OX457027.1:59550358-59727858 GCA_949752745.1 Protula sp. h YS-2021 | reverse complement strand
TGTGTGTGTGTGTGCTTTTGCTTTGTTTTGTTTTTATTTTGTTTTTGTTTTGTTTTGTGTGTTTTTTTTTTTTTTTTTTAATTTAGTATGCAAAGTATGCAAATAAAACTGTTGTGACTTTGATTCTAATTACAGCCAATCCTTTTGACTCAGCTCACGACAAAGATAAGATATTAGTCCAGAAAAAAGGAGGGGGGGGGGGGGTTTGATGTGGATAGTTTTTCTTTTGATTATGCATTGAAAATATGTGCACCTAAAACTTAATGGATCCTGTGTCGGTCTCGCTATGCAGGTTCTATCGATAAGTACAATGACGTCAAATAAACGTCAATATTTGCTTGTGATACACATGCATGTTTACATGAGGCGTTTACACACGAAAGCGGTACCAGCTATACAACGAACACTCACGACTTACTTTTAATGAATGGCCACACCCGTGTTAGAGCTTTATACACGCCCCGACTGCTAGTTGCTGAAAACGAAATTTAATTTAACTGCTACAATGGTTATTAAAATTTGATAAGTCGAAGACTTGCAAAGAGTATGTTGAAGTTGTACGGGGCCATGTTTCGCACCTTTTTTCTCTTCTTAGTCCGCCATTTTGTCTTTACCAGTCTTCTGGTTTTTCTGGTGCTGGGACTCCCAAATTTTGCAGATATGTAGTATTTGATCTAAAGTTCATTGGCAGAATATTGACATGCTTGTGTCGGTTTTATAATAAAAAAAAAGAGGAGTGGATGCAAAGTATGAGCTGCTCATTTTAAATACCATGACTGTTGACATAAACTACCAGCTTCAGTTACGCGCAATTCTTGGTGGGGGTCGATGGAAGAATGCCGTTTCATAGAGTATAATAGCATAGCTGTTGTTTTTTTTTTAAAGAAACGTTTAGAACTGGCAAAAACTTTCTTAGAAAGGTTAGAAACTGAAAAAAAAAAACACTGAACAGTAAACAAAAACCAGGCTGATTCTTAAAATTCTATTGGAAGAGAGAAAGTGATTTTTAAAATATTATTTTTAGTCAAGTGTTTAATATTTCGTCTTTGAGGGGTAGGTTGTTCTAGTTTTTCCTGAGCTTGTGATGTGCAACGAGAGGTTTTGGTATTGTTGTTGTTTTTTTTTTTTTGTTTTTTTTTTTTGTTTGTTTTTTTTTTTTTGTTTTTTTTTTTTTTTTTTTTTTTTTGCATTTCATATATTAAAGACTGAAGATATTTTAGGAGGAGGATATTGATAGCATAATGTCAAGACTACAAACTTTCAAACTTGTTTCAGTTACTAGGTTATACATCAAATTTGAGAGTAAATTTAACACTATAAAGGACGCGCCTATGATAGTATCAGATGACATAGACCATGACATGTTCTCGGTATTAATAAAGTTTCGTCCCACCGTTAGTCACCCACGTATTTTATAGCAAATCCTGTTGCTATTTTGGAACTATGGTCGAAAATATCATTTTAATCATATCTCGTGATGGTCAGTCACATTAATATTTTCCCACGGTAGAAAGAATGGAATGTGAAGAGAGAAACACAGAAAAGCATGGTGTGGCATTGGTCAAGGATTACCCTCACAGTGTGTGTCAACGCTTTTCTCCATAGATTTGCTATTTCAGACAGTATCGCGAAAACAACAATGTCCAAAAATAGAAATTAACACGCCTCGATATGTTTGAATAAATAATCCCAACGTTTAGCAGTCATCCCAACGTTTAGCAGTCATAACGAGACTCCCAGCTGAGCGGGCAATATTACTATATGTATGTATTTGTGTCATGTGACCTCCATGTTTATTTTAAGGCAAGCCCTTGCAAATGTCTTCAATCCAAATTTAAACTGTTTCGAAATCAAATAATATGTTCTCATGTTTGATTTCATCTAGGCATTCTTAGCTTAATTAAACTTGTACTAAAGCAGGCCGAAACGCATTAAATTCAAACAAGCCATCGTTGAAGGCGCAGACCCCAACCGGACACAACAAGTCGCCATTTAGGCCATTTTTGACCAGTGTGAAAAATAATACGACGTTGCACAATTTCAATATATATATATATATATATATATATATATATATATATATATTCACTGTGGAAGGCAGCATATGCCCAGGATAAATAGTTTCGGAGAACTTGCGTGGAAAGCACTCAAGCCTTACATTGCAGTTATCTAAAAAAAAATCACAATTTTTGACAAGTCGCCATTTTGGCAATTTTTGCCCGATTTTAAAAATAACACGACGTTGCACAACTTCAATATAATATTTTCACTGTGCAAGGTTGCATATGTCTAGGGTAAATAGTTTCGGAGAACTTGCGTGAAAACAAAACAGCGTCCAAAGTGTGACACACGGAAGGACGGACAGACGGACGGACAGAGGGCAATCCCATAGACCCCCGGGCTCGCCCGGTTGGGTCTAACAAATTGAATCATGTGGGACTCTATTGATCTCTATCTGCTTCATGCAAAACCTCGTTTTGAAATTTTAGTTTCAGCTGAGGATCATGAGAACAGCAACAGTTCATGCTCATGTGAACGATTGTTAATGCAACCATCCCCCCTCTCACCCCCACCACCCCCAGCGATAGTTATAAACGCGGAACTACTTATTTTAACGATTCTGAAGTGGTATTAGAGCATGAAATTGATTCAGCATTTCAAATTCTGTGTGTAAGGTTTTGCAATGATGTGTATGTAGGATGGGGTGGGGGTGGGGGTGGGGGGGGGGGAGTTGACACAATTACCTGGCAATCATTGTTTCCTCTGAGTTTGTGTATTTGTGTGTGTTTGTGTTCTAGGATGTGTGCGTAATGGGATAAGGGTACTTCCGAGTTCAGCGGCAGCTCTTCGCCCACAGTCTCACATTTATACAGACAGATAGACAGACAGACAGATAGACAGACGTTCCTACTTATATACATAGACACACAGACGCATAAACATACAGCAATGCATGCATACGCATATACATACATGCATATATGCACACATACACACAAACATACATAATACACCAAGACATGCATACTTATATACATATACACACGCATAAACAAACAAACAAACAAACATACATACATACATACAAACAAAAAATGCACACACCCACACACACATTCACACTCACACACACACATACACACATACATACATACAAACAAACGTACATACGGTCATAGCTTTAATTTATATTTCTTATTTCCGACACTCCCATTTGGATTAACTGCTAAGAGATCGCAAAGTGTTGAATCTCTTTGAAACAGAACTCTTTCGGATCAGATCATTTCTCCTCGGCGTTAATTGATTACGAAGATGGTATGTTTAAGTTAAGCAAACCGGTGTAATGAAACGTTTTGACCCCCAAACAAATCGACCCCCCCCCCGGTCGATTTGTTTTAAAACAAACAGACCCCCCGGTCGATTTGTTGTGGTAAAACTCGCCATAACAAACAGACCTCCCCCATAATAACATTACCCCCTCCAAATAATCATGTTTAAATATAAAATGGAAGTAAAAAGGTGCATGTGGTTTTTAAATACTATTTTAAGCATTTTCTACCTCATGATGTAGAAAATTATTATTTTGAGCCTTTGAAATGCCATTATTGAGCTTTGGCAGAGTTTTTGGTGACTGTATGTTAGTGGTTGTGGAGGTGTTTTCGTGTTTGAAAATGTAGATGTTAGTTGCTAAATAAATTGTTATTCGTGGATATTGTTTTTATTTCAATAAAGAAACTAATAAGGTGGCCATATATGAAAAGAAATAAAGAAACAACAAAAAATAAGAGGGTTAAAACATTACAGGGGGTCTGTTTTTTTTTTAAACGAATCGACCGGGGGGGGGGTCTCTTTGTTTTAAAACAAATCGACCGGGGGGGGGGGGTCGATTTATTTTGGGGGTCAAAACATTTCCTTGCCGGAACTTCCATTTTTGGCGGCTTTGATCAAGATTGACAAACTCATTGTGCCTGCTTGTAATGCTGAAGATTTTCTAGAAATAATTTGAACTGATTCTCAGCAAATCCACAGTATGAACATAAAAGTGTTAAAATCGTTTCTCCGCAATTCCAACTTAAACTTCTTGCCCAGCATGTGAAAATATGTGTCCAAAATGTTTGTGAAAAATATAAAAGTTATTACCGGTGGTCCGAAAATCTGTGGATTCGAAACGACACACTAAAAAAATGGCGAAAATTATAATGCTATTTTTTTCAGTTATGCTCGTGTCATCGGAAAACATAATGATTATCAAATGTTAAACATGAATAAATTGTCGCTAGATAAATTGTCGCTAGATGACTTGTCGATAGATGAATCGTCGGGATACCATGTTTTTATAGTAAATGTAGACAGACCATACTTAGTGATCTCAGGTAAAAAAAAACCATCTGAAATATTTGTAACTTTAATATAATATAATTTAAAAAGAACAAATAGGGGCTTTCGTTCTCCAACACTTTCAAGACTTTTATTTGCCGTACGACCAAAGTACTTAAAAATTATCATTAAAATGCTTTTTTTTAGAAGGACAGTTTATATAGTTCAATTTTGTTTTTAATGTTCATAAAACAACTTTTTATGTTTAAAAATCAATGGCCAGTAAATTTGTTATTGCGCTTTGGTGCCATCGATTAAAATCGATCAGACTATGAAGCTGTGTACTTTTCCAACATCTGCCACCTGTGCGTGGGAGATCTGTGAAGCTGTTATAGATCTGAAAAAAAAAATAGTATGCCCAGGTTATTATTTTGAGAGCCTGTTCCGCCTCTTTTATTATGTAGCATCCGCTTCCTGCGATGTTTTTTTTTTTTTTTGTGTGTGTGTGTGTGTGTGTGTGTGTGTGTGTGTTTCATCGTCGCAGGAAAACCCGTAGCCTAGTCCCCCTCCTCCCCCTCCCCACAGGGTGGAGGAGGCAGGTTGGGTCTACTGTGGTTATGTAGAAATGGGGGTTCTGTGTTTGTGTCTGGAAAGTGGTGCGAGGTTGAGTTAAAATAACCCAACTTAAAAGTTTCCCAGGGTCAATAAAATAATGCTTTCGTAACATATTCTTTAGAAAGATAGCGAAAGCTTGGAATATTATAAATTGTTGATTTGTTTGGCAGTCCGAAAAGATCCCATTCAACTGCAAATCTAGAGGAGAAAATCAGTTGGTCGAGATGTATCACGCAAACAATTTTAACAATTTTCGATGGACTTATTTTGATAAGCAGGACAAATATATCCGATGTACTTTCGGACATTCTGTCCTGGTATTCACAAAACGTTAACTGTGCAGTTATCTCTACTCGTAGAAAGATAAATCAGTTGATTTAGTTGTATCATGCAAACAATTTTAGATGGCTATTTGTTTGTCAAAGAGGTTTTTTATTTACTTTCAGGTGTACTGGTTGCCAATGGAGCAGTTAACACAGTTTACTTTTGTGAATATGATCGCTGGTTGTTGACGGAGCAGTTAACGGAAGTAGTACAGTTAACTTATGTGAATGCAACCACAGGACGAAAACCAGTGCCTGTGCGTCGCGGATTTGGAGAGGGAGGGGGTTGATTTGTGGTGTTCGTACCGGTACTGGTATTACATATCTTCAACTGGTCTCCACTTGCAATAACCGCCACTTTTTACCCCCATCATTTAGATTCAACAATTCACCGTATCTTTTCACTCGCTTGGTACGCCCCTCCCGGGTCCTGTGTCTGACACTTCGGGTCCCCCCCCCACCCCACCCCCGATGCATCTCCCCCTCCCACTCAGTAGTTCTGTAGAATGTCAATGACCGCAGCGGTCAAACTAAATATCAGACGTCCAGCACGGAACATCTCGCATGCATGATAAATGCTTACAGAGCATGACCAAGGAAACGAAGAGAGAGATGTACAGCTTGTCAATAAATCAAGCGCGAATGCCAGTAGCCATTGCAAATACCCGCTCTTGCATCAGTTGTCCTTGGGCATGATTTGCAAAGTGGCCCATGAATCTAAGTCAAGGATGCTATCGCCAACCCCACAGACAGTTGGCAGTGCCGTGCATTTCGGCCATTAAGGACCTTTGTGGTGCAAACAATTTAGTGGAATCCCAGGTTTTTCTAACCATAACCAAGTGAACCAATGCAATGCGAGGCGCTCCTTGGAAAAGTTGTTGTTTCGGGGGCTTTCCTTCAGGACATGTGGTGTAATTTTTCTCCAAACTTGCTTTGAAGTTTTTCTATGGAATTCACTTGAAATACAATGCCGCTTACCGCAAAACACGAAGGATGCATTGCATTGAGAACACTCAGGCCTTACATGCTGTAGATTAGATTTCGTGATTGAATTGCTGTTCGTAGAATGAATAAATTGTGTGGGTGTCCCTGACTGTGAATGTTAAGCAAAGACGCCCAAGGTTAGCAAACATTCCGGCCAAACATTGCCGCGCAATATGGTCTTTTACGCAAAGTCAAATTGAATGACATGTCATAGCGATAACGACATGTTTTCACCTACACATATGGTAAAAGTCAGTTGAGCGCGCCATTATTTCTCGGCATTTTCCGCTAGCTGTTTCCGCTCTAACAGTCATTCCAGGGCTAGTGTTTTTCTTTTTAGGGTTACAGTAGTACTTTAACTTTTACTGGTGTTTCTTTGATCTTAATGTGAAGTCTAGTTCCAGCACCTATCCATCTGGAAAGCACTGCATCAGACAAAAGGCAATCCTTGACATCTCGAGTTTGTTCTGGATCCGACCTGCCCTTGTGAAGTGATCCAGGAAACTAGATAACTCCTACAGTAACCTTGTACTCTGTTCCTTTCTGCGAAAAAGACTCAACGCCGCATGCTTTTGGTTACATTCCACTGATAATAATTTACCTGGTACGCGCTCTTTTTTCAAATTCCTTTTATATCGCTTTTGTAAACACAAGGCTACGGGACTACTTTTCAGGTGTGGCTTGTTAGAATATGTTGCACTCGATCAACTTACACTCGAGTGCCTTTATCTTTTTACATTCCCCAACACCGAAACCCGCGACATGAACCAACCGGTAATTTTTGAAGTCCCTTTCAAAAAAAAGGGCCGCCTGAACCTCTTGACTCTGGTTAAAATAACTTGAAACAGAATCAACGCTTTTCCGAAATTCTATTGTGTATATATTCTTTAGGAAGTGCACCTACGGGAAACCATATAGTCATAACTCAGTGTGATCTTATACATAAGAAAAAACCCATTGTCGAGCTTCATTGGGTTACACTATAGAACAGGATTGGTGAGTCAGCTCTTAATTGTACCTTGATCAGAAACTTAAAAGCAAAAATAAACAGATCATCCTGACCAAAAATCCCAAACAATTTCTAAGTTACTAAAATAAAGGCCAGAAGTTCAAAACGATAAAACTTCCCTCTCCGAAATCATAGTTATTTTAAAACTAAATTTCCTTGCCTAATGATTACCCAAGATGATAACAGGTGCACTGAGAGTGTGGGCTAATTAGTGGCATGTAATTCCCCATATATTTATGGTTTTTTAAATCCTTGTACGGTTTTACTTCTAAGTTCATTTTCCATTTTTCTTTGCCTAGTTTTGTACTTCCTTCTTTTTTGTCGCCTTGTGTTTCGTCATCAAGCGCTTTGAATGTGGGAAGACATCAGTCCATTCAAAGAGGATATCTAAGGAAACAAAACAACTAAAAAAATCAGTTGTTTGAGGGCCAAAAAGAGGACTCTTCGAATTGCAATTCCTTCACTGGTTTCTCCTAGATTTGAAAAGATACTTAAATTAAGATTAGAACAGGATCTCAGCCAATAAGAAACTTTAAACTCACACATAATCTCATTTTATTTCTTGTAAATTTTATCTATTTGTTTGCCATCTGCTTCTAAAAAGGCTTTTGCTTATAACTTGTAATAGACAAATAAAAGTTGTTTACAGTCTCGTCGTCAGAAACACGCCAGTTCACCACCAAACAAAAAAGCTATTTTAGAAATAATCACTTTGGGCGATCAAAATCAGATGCCTCTCGACATCACAACTAGAGTAAGACAGTAAGTCCCACTCAAAAAACATAAACCTTGACCATTTCATAGTTGGCACGCACTGCGTTGAGAAAAGGGGAAAACTGCAGAAGATTAGCAGGCGCTTAGGCCTGGCTCATCTGCAGCAGCGTAATGTTGGGCTTGCCTTGTCTGCTGCACCGGATTGTTGGGCTGGGCCTGTCCGATGCTGCGGAAAGTTGGCCTTGGCTGGCGTGCTGTTACGGATTGTTCGGGATGTGGCTTATCTAGTGCCGAAGTATGCGTGGGCGAGTTTCAATTGCCCCCATATCACTCATCGCTTGACGTTTCGACGTGGCTCTGTAGTTAAGTGGTAGGCAGTAGTTACTGTTTACACTATTACACAGAAATGACAGGAACTGTATGATGTCTAACATTAAACTATAATAGGTGAAATGCACAAGTGAAATATCTTTAGTTAAGGGCACAATATTCTGCGCATTTACTAGAATGCTCCCGGAAGCAAAAAGAATGCCATAAATGCTTTGAAAAAAAATACATAGATTAACTTGCTGTAAAGAAACCTCAACTTGTCCAAATGCAGTAAGGTGTATATCTGGCAGGCCATAACCCCGACAGCTGCCGTCTCTGGATAACCGTTAAATTCGATATAAGTTTTTTTTTTATATATAGTTTTATGAAGTTGGGGACACGTTATACTTTCTGTTCTGGTGTTTCATTTATGCGAAAACGAAACTGGGACAATAACAAACAATCTCGTTATAAAATTGGCGCAAACCAAGCAGGAAGTTGCTAAAACGCAAAGTGATTGGTTAACACAGTTATTGAATTTAGGTTAACAGCATTGTTTACGTACTAAGCGGCATGTGCTTGGACGCGCCAAACAAATGTCAGAAGAGGAAACAAGGACACCGGATTTGTTTTGACAGTGGAAAAAAAGTTTAAAAAAAAATACACATGCAGCCTTCAGTCGCTCTTCAGCTACTCTTTTATCTTACTGCCAACACAATTAAATAAATGAATAAGAAAACTGTGCTCTCTCTCTCTCTCTCTCTCTCTCTCTCTCTCTCTCTCTCTCTCTCTCTCTCTCTCTCTCTCTCTCTCTCGCTCCCCCTCTCTCTCTCTCTCTCTCTCTCTGTATGTCTCTCTCTCTCTGTCTCTCTCTCTGTCTCTCTCTCTCTCTCTCTCTCTCTCTATATATATATATATATATATATATATATATATATATATATATATATATATATATATATATATATATATATATATATATATATATATTCTCCCGATTTGATATCGTGCCAAGATTTCTCTACGTGACTTAAGTCACGTAAGAGATCAGCTCCATTTATATATAGGATCACATTCAAATTGTGACCAAACAGGAAAAATATTCACTTGTTTCAATGCCCCCCTTTCAAATTTATAGATCGTTTTTATACATTTGTAAATAACTCGGCACCATAAGTTGTTGAAATGTCGAAAATGAAGAAGATTGTATGTTTGTGTCTAATTTCAGAAATAAGACTGATTTGTTTTCTCCTATTAACTTTACAAGCGGATGTAAAATGGGACATTAAGTATGCACCCACGAAGAGATGAAGGTTCTAGGAAAAAATTTTCGTTAAATGTTATCCATTTTATTTCAACTGAGTGGCTTTTTCAGAACTCTAAGACATTTGTTGCAGGAAATCTGTTGATAACAGAAAGCATGGATATAGGAATATATGAGCAGTCAAAGAATGGCATAAACCACAGAACATCTTGAATACCACGGCCCCCCCCCTCTCTCTCTCTCTCTACCCCCCCCCCCCCCTCCGAATTGTGGTAGCATTCATAAAATCATTCTAGAAATTTAGAAATGAGTGATGATTCTTCTCTGTAAAAGAATTGCAAAGTGCATCGAGCACAGAATATTTTACCATGTCATGAACTACGAAATCGTGAATAATGTGAAAGAATACATCCGACTGAATTCGAACCCGACGCCCACGGCTCCCAGCACAAGATCGCGATTGTTACCAGTGAGAACATTCTAACAAAACTAGAAGTGCTTCTTCTCAAAAGTATATCTGACTTAAGTTGTATTTTCGAGCCGCAAACCAAGGAACATGTTTCTAATTTAATCATTTCAGCTGTTGAGAGTATTTAACCGACAAATGTTCACAGACTTTCCTGTAGATAAAACTCATGCGCAGACACACCCTCACCATTTCGATCTCGAATACAGGAAGAAAGATATCAAAAGACATGGTTTCGTGGTGAGTCACCGAAGGGTCATTTGATCAGCGGATGTGGTAAGTACAGTCTCTGACATGTGAGCATTCACAAACAATCACTCCAACTCGAGGCTGCCGCTCCAGAGTGGCTTCGCCTTGAATTGTAAACTGAGAGGAAGTGGGAACTTTAGCCTAGAAATGTTTATAAATATTTAAATATTATGTTCCGCAAAAAAAAAAGCTATTTATAAGCTGTAACTTCCATTTCTTGGGAAATATTTTGTGAAAAGGAAAGTTATATATGAGCCCAAATATATTTCAAAATCACGCAGGAAGCTGATAAATACAGCGATGATTTCGATCCCTTCAGATGATTACAACTCACTTGGCCTACGGCCCAGAAGGCCTAAAGTTTTTCTACTCAGAAGGCCTACACTTTTTCTACCCAGAAGGCCTCCGATTTTTTACCCAGAAGGTCTACACTTTTTTACCCAGAAGCCAGTGGTATATTTTTCTTAACCACTATAAGTTTTGGGTTCCAGTGAATATTTTTTTGTTTTCTTTTATGTGATCAACTGACATATCAATAAAAGTTGTCGATGCCATTTAGTTTCTTTTATTTTCTTTTATGTAATCAAATGACAAGTCAACCGCCCTTTCATTGCAGCATCACAAAACATTTTAATTGCAATTGCAACTATATTAAATTGTACGACTCTAGGACATTCTAAAAGCAATCAACTGACATTACAACCTACTGAACCATTCTACTGGCTACTGTTCGCGGGCTAATGCCCCGCAGGCAACTGTCCTAGACCCATCAAGATGCCTGAGAACTGCTGTGACAATTATTATTCTTGCGTTATTATTCTCGCCTAATCAACGTTCTTAAAGTTTGCAAATGGAAGTCGAAACAATATCTCCAGGCGTATAGACGTCGGGAAAGCGACGCTGTAGAAACATTTTGAAAGCTACGATGTATGGAGCTAGGGACAATAATACTCTAGAACCACCATTGTGACAGCGGCAATCTTAATGTTGCCATCCCTTCAACACAGCACCCAACGTTGGGTCTGCCGATAATGCAGGACATGTATGAAGTCGATTTCCATCAATCTGTTTCAAGAGTAGATGGGAAAAAACTGCGTGCCTCTGAAATTCTTATATTTTACGTCCTTGCTGTAGCATGTTTTCGAAATGACCACAAATGCTACCATTTCCGGTGACCGATGACATGAGGAGGTCATTTTTTTGTCTGTGAGTTCGACGTCTAAAGAACGTCGATTTTTTTTCGATTTCCATCCAACGCCAATTTTTCGATGTCTATTCAACGTTTCACAAAGACATTGGTTAGTCGTCAGAGAAAGTTGTGATTCTGGTTGCGTCCAAAAGCAAAACCAATCACTACTTAACCTTTATATAAAAAAATGTAGTTATTGTTACGGTATGGTCGAGTCGACGTCAGGGCATGTAATCGGATACATTTTTTAATTTTTTTTTAGCAAATTCCCAATCCCGAAAGCTTTAATGATCACAGATATAATGGCCAACTTCCGGTTCATCTTGATCTTGATGCAAAAGATGTAAACCACTGAGGTGTCTCTTATATAACCAAATCAGATAGAGTCAAGAGTGAGGTCAACGTCACTAAGGTCTCTTAGCCCCAAATGATCTACATTGAAATCAAATTGCCAGTTGTCGAGGTCACGCGAGCCTTTGCCTTGACTCTCAGGGTCAAGATCAAGGTCAGGTTACCCCATCCCCCTACTTAAATAGTGCAAGTGTCCGAAAACACATTTTAGTCCTGATCCTAGCTATTTTTCGTGATAAATCGTAAAAATTTAGTAATGGAAAAAGAAAATGTTTTTACCGGTTTGACCTTGACCTTCGGTTCGAGTGATACTTGCTGGCTGTCTGTAAGTGTAAATTTGAATTTACAGCAACAAATAGTCTGGGGTGTCTGGAAACCGTTTTGAGACAAAAGTAACTGTTAACCTCAACTTGACTTTGACCTTTAAGGTCAAGGTAAGAAGACGATATTCCACCAAGAGCTCCTACACGTTTACTTAATTTCGTCTTCGAATGTCAAAAAGTCCAAGAGGAATTGTCTAGAAATCAGCCGAAGGGAATAATTGTGTAAAGGCAAATAAACGTTCAGAAACTTTCGGAATAGCTATAAAAGTATTCCTATTTCGAAGCGAATTCCAAATGGCGAGCCATGGTGGTCCTATTGGTAGGTCTAATGAATAAAAGGAGGAAAAGTGTTGCTGTCAATATACGAGGGGTATTGATTAATATGAAAAAAGCAGACACAACATACAGACAGTCTGGAGTGAACCAAGTGACACCCAGTTACGTCACGTGTGTCGTAACGACCTAACTGTACCTATCGACTAGTCATGCAAAGATGAATAAGCATAATTAAGACGAGTTCATCTATAATTCATAAAACAAGATTTTTTTCTGATGATGGCCACGTGGCTGTGACGATGTAGCGTGGCAACTCGCCATAGCTGTTCCGCTGAATGAAATACCATACAAAATACGCTACTATTTGCACCGAATTAGAAGAAGAGAATGGATTTTGCATGGTCGGCCGGCTTGCGTCACAGTGGTATTTAGTGATGAATGGGCATGACTCATGTGAATGTGGATGAAAGTTTATATGAAGTCCCTCTAACAAAATTCAACGTTTCCGAAAGTTGCATCTTTATATAGCGGCCACTTCGCAGTCTATCGAACCGTTGTCCCTGCTGTGAATGCATTTCGACAAGTATACTTCAGAAAAAGAACGATGGAGGTTCAATTTCTTTGTTTACAGATTCAGCCCAACCCAGCCCTCTCTGTGTCATCGTTAAAAATTGCCATCATTTTGTGGGAACTGTGCCAACGTAAGAGAATCACATGGTGACCAATATCTTCAATTTTTGTCTGACCTGTTTTCATGGAAGAAGATATATATAATTTAAACATAAACATAAACCATTCGGCACGTCTAAAATTTTTTCCGTCGCCTGAACCCTAACTGAAACGAATAAAACGCTGTTTTACAATATCCGAATGGTTCATTTTATTTGAACAAGACTCATAAAAGCTGCAAATTAACCTACTGCTCTTGGCAGACGTAACATAATATAAAAAAAGCAATATACTTTTATAAAAAAAAAAGCTTTTATTTACTCTTATCCAGATGAATGTTGACATACTGTATTTGTTTTATAAAAACTTCGAGTCTGAATACCACACATCGGCACCTACTAAAGTTTAGTTCCTTAAAAAAGCATGCGTTTGGACGCGGTTATTGAAACGTGGTCCTATATATGCAAGGTGGTCTTATTTGTGAGATGGTCCGATTTGCGGGGTGGTCCTATTCCGGGGTTCTCCTGTTAAGGAAATTGGAGACTGCCATTAGTTAGTTAATTAAAAACTACTGGTGAAGCTCAATAATGGGAGGGAAGAAGTTCCAGCGTGAGCGTCTTGCCAAATTTCTTTTCAATCAGATAAACTGATATATACAATACACTCTCCGTTTTTAGAAAATACTTCCTTGCCAGTTAATTCATTTAAACAATATCAAATCAATCACGTTTTGCAATTCATTCTCTCTTTTTTTTTTTTTTTGGCTTCATTAGCGGACAATTTATTTAAAAAAATACACTGGAGTTTCCTTTGCTTTTCTTCATAATTGACAGATTTGCTCGTATGTTGTTTAATCGATTTTATCATACTTTTGACGTAAGTCGAGATGGGGAAGTCGGAGAGAAAAAGTCAAGAGTGACGCATATGGCCTTAAGCTAAAACACATATCTATAGCTGTTGCTTTCAAAAGTGTTGCCTAGCAACCACTGTAAAACAGAACCGGTCGATTTAATTATGCCCAGTGCGATATTTATTGGCAACCCCCCCCCCCCCCAAAAAAAAAAACAAAAACAAAAACAAAACAAAACAAAACACACACACACACTCACACATGTGCGTGTAATTCCCTTTCGAACCAAAAATATTTGAAGTTTTTCTTCAGCGTTCATATGAGTATTGATTGAACTCACAGCAAATTAATGCTCCTGATTTGAACTCATTTTTTTTTCTTGTAAAAGAACTGATGATTTGGTGGAACTTATGTGAAATGTAGTGGAATTTTCGCGTTATTTTTTTCCCAACAATCAAGTGTGTGCCGATATGGAATGATAAGAGTGCCTTTGTAAAAAAATTGTTAACAGTTTTTTTTGTTAGATTAAGTCTTTTTTCTTTTTTGCAAAGTAAATTAATTTATGCCTTATTTGAACTTGCATGTTCTTGCAAATGTACTGTAAAAAAGTTAATACAGAAAAAAGATAATGAATAAATATTCTTTTGTGTGATTCTTAATGCATAACCAGTCCTTTTTAATTAACATTCATTACGAGAATTTTGGGTACAAAGCAATTTGCCAGTGGAATGCGAGACTGGGTGCAGAGTGATAATTCTTCACTGACAAGTATCGTGAGTTTCCATTTATGGCGGTGTCACTCGTACTACAGGTTTGTTTATGGCGCGAAAACGGCCATAGATACATACAGGACAACTGGTTCGTTTTGCGGAGGCTTGTCTACCTTTCGATTATTTCTCGATCTGTGTGGTACTGGGTTCGACAACTCTCCCACCCCTCAGATAAAACAATGGTCTATTGCCTATAAAAACTGTCCAAACAAATGACGCAAATGCACTGCGTTACTTAACCAAATATGTGCCGAGTTTACCATTCCCGCCCATTCAATAATGCTAAGGTACGCGTTGCTAGCAATTTACAATTTGCCACGCCTGCCCTAGAACCGGTACAAATCAATATATTCACAGTCTGGTACACCTAATCATCTGAAACGGAAAGGTTCAAGATCGTCGAGGATAAATAAACCGAAGAAGAGATGAGAGTGAGCAATGTATGTTTTGCAAAAACATGGATCGTAGTAATAACAACAAAAGCAACAATAATAATAAATTCACTTTTAACCAAAGGCTGGAAAAAGCCTATGATATGTTAAACTTAGCTTCAAGTTCTACATCTGATAAAATAAAAACAAAAATGCTTTGCTTAACTTATTTTAAAAATGTTCGTTGTATTCCTCTGTATTATCACAGAAATTTGGTCCATTTGGTGCGTTACTATAACATAGTTTGGTGCGCATGCGCGTAACCCTGCGCCTACTTTGACTTGTAACCTTAGGGTACACGCATTCCAGAGATTCCCGTAAACTTAACCTTTTCACGTGTACGTTTTGCAGTTATTGAAAAGCTCAAATGAGTGCTTTTTTCAAATTTTCTTATGTTGATTTTCAGCTACTGAGAAAATTTGAAGGATGTGTTTCATAAGTAAGAATAATAAAACTATGTCACCACACATACTAGAATTAAATCCCTGGAACATATTTCTATGGCTAAATAATCTATTCACACTTTAATATTGATCAAAAATCAAAGTGAATATGATGAATTAATATTTTCAAAGGTAGTTTTGATTGTGGCCTCGCTCTGTCAAAACTCCTCTTCGATTTCTCTAGCTGCATCTATGACAATATACTAAAGATCAATCAAATTTTCTAAACTTTTTACACGAATTGAGGAAGCACGAATTATATGACGCAATCAAATACATTTAAAAAACAACAACAATTGAAAACGAGACAAATTGGAAATATTGCGTCACATAAAAATCAAGGTTCTGATTTGAAGAATTTCAGGCAATAAAACAGTTAAGCACCGCTTCTTTTTCCTTTTCTTTGTTTTTTTTTTTTATTTGATATGATATTAAACAATACTTGCCAAAATATACGCAAGTGACTATGCTGCAGGCGTGTCGTAAGGGTTAACTTACCACGAGGATCACATATTGATTTTGTTCTGGATAACTGGCCAAAGTAACTAGGGTCTTGTATCTCGTTAACGAGGTTTGTTTGGGTGTGTTACCATAAACGGAAAATTACCATTACAATGGGATCCAGTGCGCGCTATATCTTGACCTGTACGGCGAGACCTATATAGAGTGTGCGTACCTGAGTCACGTTTTCCTTACTGTTCAGTTCGATAGTTCGATCAGGTCGATTTCTGCCAGTCATGCTACTAAAGTCTTAATAATTCTCACGACTGTCATGCCACCCGGTGTTTGAAATGGCGTAAATCCTGAGCAGCTTGAACTGCGCAATTGTTCCTTTAATAAGGACAGTCAAGTTTTCACTCCTTATTGGTTTCACTTTCAGAGTGTACCTAAATGCGCATGAGTATCCATGTGTTTCCGTTTTTCATCTCTCTGCACATCGTTTCCACGCAAGTCCAAAGTAAGTATGGGGTTTTTAGCGGAAAGCCGAAACTTACATGTATCTAGGAGGGCACCCATTCTGGTGCTGTGCGAAATTTCGATTGTTGTGTTTTTGTGTAATAATTTTTCAAGGCGCATGTGGAGTAGATGTAGATGGCTAACCTCAGTGACTTGCTGCAACAGTGGCTGGTATTTGTAACGTGTGCCCTCTGACCTAATAACTATGAATTCGTACTGTTTAGTATCATGATGAAGATGATGTTGATAATGATAATGATGATGATGATGATGATGATGATGATGATCTTATAATTATAATGATTATTTTAGTAGTAGTAGTAGTAGTAGTAGTAGTAGTAGTAGTAGTAGTAGTAGTAGTAGTAGTAGTAGTAGTAGTAGTAGTAATACTGCAGCTGCTACTGCTTCTAATAGCATTATTATAGTTATTTTCATTTTTAAAATAAATATGACTTTGTGTTCGGAAGTGCTATGGGAGAACTTTTGCATGGGTAGTTACATCATCCGTCTCTCCTGCTTGCGTTATATTTACAAACAAAAAGCCACCCGGGTGCCTGAGAACACCCGCCTGTCGATAGATAGGACTACTTAAAAACAGATTGAAAGACCGCCAATCGTTCCGTTAGCAAAAGGCAAATCTGTCTCGCCACTGAATCTAACTCATTATCACATGAAAGAAATGGGGCACCTTTGTCCAAGATCGGAATTTTTATTCAGCAGTAGCCAAGAGGATTTTTTGTTTGGGCAGTTTACCAATGTTTAATGGCTATACACGAATCCTTTCAATGTTTATTTGACAAAAAAGGGTGAAAAGCACGCAAAAAAATTCTTTGTTGTTTATTAATATATATATGTTCATGCTTGCCAAATCGTTTACACCAAAAAAATGGTCTTCATAGCTTTGCTTGCCAGAAGTGTGGAGACCTGTTTACAAGCATTCAATTTCAGCTTGGCAGAAACTTCAATGATTTTATACTCAAACCGGTGTCCCAGGATATTTTGGCCCCGGATATGTTGCCCCGCCCCCGACCAAGATATCCGAGGGTAAAATATGGCCCCCCGGGAGCCAAAATGTGCTAGGATACCCCCCCCCCCCCCCCCCCCACCATTTATTAGTGATTTAGCAACAAAGCTCAGTGATCTGCCTCAAAATTTTTTGACAAAACGTAGAAAATCCGGGGGGAGGGAGAGGCAAGATATCCGAGGGGCCACGATATCCTGTTACACCAACAGTATACGACCATTTGGCAGGGTAGGCAGGGTGGTGTCAACACACACCCAGAAGAAAAACAAACCAATAAGGTGTCAGCTATTTGTATGAACTTTTAGAATAAAAGAAGTAGATAGGCATGTGAAGACCCTAATGAATTCGAGTGACAACAACAGTAGCCCATGCAATAAATTTATTCTAAAAAGTGTTTTGTATTTGTCCATATTTCTGGGGGTGCTTTTGTACCAGTTTCTCGCAAGTGGGTGACTCCTGAGGCTCACAAATAGAACAAATCTGGATCCTCCTCCTCCTCACCACCACCACTGCCTCCACCACACCAACGAGGCAGCATTTCCTTGATGGAAGGGGTTCTGACCAGAAGGATGGCTGGACTTCTTTCTACACTGTGTTTCACTCGAATTTTGTAAGAGAAAGTGGTGGATTTCATCAGTGACTGAAAACGACTGTCCTCAAATGTTTTTATTATAAAAAGTTAACTGAATGCATAGCATGTGAGCCAAGACATTGTGCCACTGACCCGCTTTGAATCAGACGGAACTTATTTGAGACATCATATGCGACTTATAACAACGGCATGCCGTCCAGGGTGAGATTTCTAGTGGAGATTTTGTCCAAATTTAGATGTCTTGCCAACAGGACAATAGGCATTGGAATTTCGAGCATTCAAGATTAGCGAAAAAGCCTCGCGGCATGGGGGAAGTCTTAGCGGATTTTAGTGTATTTAGAACTTGTATCAAAACACCATAAAGTCCTTAAATGAATAGGGATTATCTGCGATAGCATAAACTTGGGCGGTTATCAAATATGCGTACATTTGGACTTAAAACACGTCTGATGATTTTCCCAGTGCATTTGGCGTGTTTTCTGAGTTACGCATCCACGCTTATTTTCAGTCTGGTGATGAGAACGGTGTTTCATATAATTTCGTCGCCCCGATTCTTATTCAAAGACAGGAGGTCATTTGGCGTCAAGTGTTAGTAAAGTAATAACGTGTAGGTTTATATAAAATGTGGCCATGCAGATTTGAATTGGGGACCCAGCGCTTGCCAGGCGAACGTCGAACGTCTTAACTACTACACTACAAAAGTGAACTGACAGAATGAAACATTTTATAAGTCTTATTCTATATATTTCTAATAACCAGTATAATGTCCGGAACAGCCTTGATGATCTTGCCTTTGATTTGTTATTGACTGTTTGTTATTTGTCTTTAAAATTGGATTCAAGATCTAAATGCCAAACAACAAATGTTCAGTAATCTTTTCCTGAGAAAGTGACATATTCTAAAAAATGTTACGAGAGATTACTAAAGCCCAGTATTTATTTGTGAACTAAATGACATTATACGAGCAATTTGTTGTGCCACCTGACGAGAAGTCAATTTAATGGCCTGCTTATGAACAGTCTATTGTTATATTTAGCGTGGATTCGTGAAATATTTAGCGTGGATTCGTGAAATATTTAGCGTGGACTCTATGCCCAGCAAACACGCTGATTTTCTCATAGAACCCTTTTTTAAGTCAGTTAGAAGACCCAAAATAGTATATTCTGTTGCCAGAAAACCCTCGCTCCAGAGCAATTCGGGATTTCCTGACAGCAGAATATACTGTTTTTCATCTTTTAACCGTAACAAAATGTACCTCGATGACTTTACAATGAACTTAAGTGGCATGGGGAGTAAGTTTATTTAGTCTGCAATGTAACAGTTCCAACAGGATCTTCTCAAAAGTGGAAAAAATGCTCAATTAAATACTTTGGTTACACGGGTGGAGGGAGCGCTAATTACACGGGCAAACACATAGAACATACAGACACCGGATGTGATTAAAAAAGCCCGCGAAAAATTCCTGAAGAATGGCCGGTGTTACACTCGACTTACACCACTTATTGTTTATTCAACAGTGGCTGGGATCCTTTAAGGAACACACATTTATGACTTCTTCGGAAGTTTTTTATTTTATTTATTTATTGTGTAAAAATCAATGAATATTTATGTTTTCTTCGCAAAACGAAAATGTGCTTTGTTTTGATTGGCTCGAATAGTTTCTGTCCTCTCGATTTTTTTCTCTTAATGAACACCATATACAATCGAAAAAATTTTCCAAATTAAGCAATACAGGTACATTTACGCTTTGACTTAAACGTTTCTTTGTTTGATACTGCTTTTGTTTGGTTTATCTTGTTTTTTTTTCGGTTCATCAGTTTACTCTATCTTCTGGTTCACAAGTCTTTTTTTGTTGTTATTGTGTTTGCATGAAATGTTTTGACTGCTGGGCATTTTCAACCCATGTGAAATGTTAGATTTGGATAAACTTTTATTATTTATTTTGCATTGCAAAACTGAATGACATTTAAAGTACTTAAAGAGTAGAAGTACAGACAAGCTAGTCAGAACGCATGTATTTGGGGGTACTCCAAGAGGCTATAGGCTGGCTAAGACCTGTTGTATTTTGTGATAATAAATCCTTTAGACTTGTGTCTCAACTGTTTTTGCATTGCTAGAGTATATGTAAACTTTCGACATTTGGTCACGTTTTCAACTTTCGACCCTTGGTCGCTCGACCTTTTGACGCTCGACCTTTTGTCGCCGACCTTTTGTCGATCGGCATTTTGTCGGGACACGCCAAAAGTGTGTGATATATTGTTATGCTGTTTCAGGCAAAACACACCAATAAGCTGGCAAGATGTCGCGTTTATTTGAGATGTTCCCCGCTGTATGCGCTCGTTTGACACCCTTGGCACTGTTTCGTAACAGTTATACAAAAAAAAAACTTCTATTATTTCGATATCAAAAAAAACTAAGAGATATTATACGGATCATCCATTTTATGGCAAATTGCTTCTTTTATACGTCTGATTATTCGGACAGCTGATCTTGCAGTTATTTTTGGCACAGGCTATTAAATGTTATGAAAGCTATACGAATGATGCAACTGCACAAGTAAAATGTAACTGACCTACTCTTGGCAAGCCTGTGTTGTCTTCGAACAGGATATCGAGCGACCTAGCCTCTCATACTAGCAGGTTTAAAAGCACAAATCAAATCATTTCTTTATGGAAACTGTGTTATACTTTTTCTTTCTTTTAAGAGATAAGATAAGGATATTTTCATCTGATAAGACAAACGAGTTTGAAGTAGATTTTGAACTTAATGTCCTTTTGGTATATTTTGCTATTATTAGAGTTAACAAGACATGTATTAAAACATAAAGCGTTATATTTATAAATATCAAGCTATATTTTGCACCCAATGCTTATCAGAGCTTGCATTGCATCCTTCGGTTTATCGGAACTCCAGATAAGAAAAAAAGACCCCCACGCCATAAGTGCAGTCGCCGAGAAGTGATTTTAAACACACTTCATGATCTTTGCGTCGAGTTATCTCGATCCACTAAAGAGGATTGAACGCTGTCATCTATGCTCAAACGCACTGTTGTTTTTGTTTTGTCTTTGCGTGTGTAGCAAAAATAAACCAGCATCATTTCTTAAGGGTCTAAAACCCTAATCATGTGTACTGCAATCGAGCTACTTGGCTATTTTCAGAAAATCCACCCAATAAATGCTTTTCGTGCAGAAACAAGTACCCATTCCGTCCCACCCGCCCACACTAAACACATTCAAGTGGATTCGGGATGTTCGTACGTGAGAAGTCAAATACACACGAAATAACTAATATATCTTTTGTTCGATGGTGGTGATAAAATAGCACCATAAAGTCACTTGTAAAAGGTTTGTGAAAGCGAGAGTTGCATAGAAAAAGGACTTGTCACGACCCGTTATGTAATCAATGACGTAGTTTGCAATATTAGATACAGCCCTGTTATGAGTAAGTGCTTGCGTTGTATACACATTTTATCTTCATAAATTGATTTGTCCATTCAGTTGAATTGTGCTACAAAGGTACGGCAAAACATAACACGTGCATCGTGACGTCATCCTTTGAACAACAGCACATTTTGAAGCGAATTGATTATAAATGTAACAATTTACCATTCATTTTTGGGTCATGACCGTTTTCAGACGGACATCTAACAATACAATTGCAGCGTTTACGTCATATATTTGCCCAGCAATATATTGACTAAAATATTTCGGGTATTTTAAAGTAGTAGCTCACAAGAAATGAAATTACAACATCCCATTCTTCGAAAAAAATGAGTCTTTAGGCCACCCCTTGAAAAATATCTGCTAAACCTTATCTATATGCAGTACGCCTGGTAATTGGGAAAAGGAGGGCTTGAACTGACTCAGAGGCCGGATTTGTCTGCAATTTTTCATTAATGAAACTGTGGGTTGGATAAAACTTTTAATTTAGCAAGATTGTTATGTTGTAAAAGTTGGTGGAAATTAACTTCTCATACACATTGCCTGTTTCTTTATTCGTTTTTTTTTCTCATGTGATTGATCTTTTTAATCGAGACCCACTTTATATTACATCAAACTGCTTCCAGCCTTGATTTATTGATTCTGACCTAAGCCGTCGCAGGACTGAGTGGGATTCTTATCACATTATGTATCGTGGGTATCATATGCAGGACGGATCCCGAACACACCCCTGAACTTGTAGCGTTGTGTCGTCAGAGCATTTCCGTACGCAAAATCTAAGATCACTGTCCCCTCCTACGTCTCCTCCCTCCCCGCCAGCCCCCCCCCCCACCCCCTCCATCCCCAGGCGTTTAATCTCGGCGCCAGAGAACTCTTTCAAGCAGCATTGCGACTGCAGACACACGACTCGCTCACTGGCTCTGTCACAAGCCTCCCTTTTCTTATGACATCATAACACAAGAGAATTCCAAAAGGAACGCGGTCCATGTACATGAGATTTCACGCACACAGGAGCATTTGAACGGTTTGATGATCCAGTGATCATTCTTAAAGAGGCAATGAACTTTTTTAAGTAATCTACAAGTATTTTCCTACTTGGTGTGGTATTGTGTAGAAAATAATCCAGAGTCTTAGTCGTAAATCACGTCGTAAATCGCGTCGTAAAAACTAGAGAACAGCAAAAGAATAACTGACCCGACGATGGGGAGAAAAGTAAAAGAATGGATTGTGAACGAAATTATGGATAAATCTGTTCCCGTGTTGGCTTTCGGCTCAATCACGTGTCCCCGAAACGATGCTTTTGACCTTGAAAAGAAAACAGCTGCGCCAGACACTTGCAGTTTAGAGAGGTTTAGCTGTGCAACGATCGCACAAGAGGAACCTTTGACGTTTTGACATTGAATGTGAAAGAGAAAACTAATTTGAAAAAAAGTTCTTTCTTCCAAAGCTTCTTTATATTTAAGTTTTTTATCTTTAAAATGTTTTTAGCATTGCTTATTCTTTATTTCTTGAGGTTAGTTAGCATTTTTACGAAAATCTAGGAGAGTTCGGATTTTCATACCGGCGGGGGGCCTCGGGCAACAAAAAAAGCACGACGGTGTGCACACATTACACAGACGTCAGCTCATATTCTGGCTTTGATGAACGCCTTGGATGGGAGGGCGCCCCCCTCCCCCGTGTCCTCTTAAGATTGAAATAATTTAAGAAACGCTTAAATGCTCCACACAACCTATGTAAACGTCTTCTTTTTAGGCCAGACGATCGAATGCGAGGCCCAGAATCATGTTTATTCCGTCCAGATTTATTTGTTTACCACCTAAACGCTAAGATTATGTTTCAATGCATAGGTTATTTATAAAGGTGAGCGGCAAAGTCTCTCAAACCGTGAAATAAGGTCAGACTTATGTTTGTCTTTACGTGTAAAAAAGAGCATGGGAAGAAATGTTTGTGCTTATTTTTCTTTCTCACATAGCTAAGTGAAAGCTGCATTCAAAACTGGGCCATTTATACTGTAGTCAAGGCTTCAGACCTTGCAGGCAAAAATATATATGCGAAAATACAATGCAGTTTAAAACTAATGAAGGTCAGTACAACATGTATGTCTTTGTAGTCTATTAAAGAAATAAAAACAGTCTGAAACCGATATTCGCCAGTTGAAACCAACCCCTGTATCACTTCTAAAAGTCCAGGAATATATGTTGAATAAGTATTGCCCTTGCCTGAAAAAAGTAATAGATAATTGAAAAAATAATAAATAAATACATAAATACATTGTATTGAAAAAAATCTTCATTTCGCTATTGACTGTGTTTAATTGCAGGCAAGTTTATTCATGCATAGTTGCCATTCTAAAAATCGGGAAATATTTTTTACTGAATTTTTAATATTTCTCAAATCTAACATTCAGATTTAAAATATTAAGAACAAAATGAAAAGGGAGTGAATGGTACTTTATAAATAAAATTGCTTCCTTGTTGTGACGAATGGGATATATTTATAGCTGTTAGAACTAAATGTTCTTAGTATGTGTTATGTGGTTAATGTATCAACAAGAGCAAAAAACTCAATGCGGGCTATCATTTTGTTTGAGTATTGTTAAATGTGTTCCAGTTAGATATGAGATGACAATAAAATAAATATAAAGCAAGTTGATAGATATGTTACGAACTACAGTATGTATCTTTTTTATGCATTTACATGCACTGTATGCACTTTTATCATGAACACGAATGTTAACGAATTGTCAGCCGTCTATTTCTCAACATGAGTAACTGTATCATGAGTGAAGATCTCTATGCTGTTTTAAATACGTGACCCGTCGATTTTAAATTTCTTATATATCTGGTGTTATTTTTGTTTGCTGAACTTTTCCTTTACAGATGGTAATTTAATTTCATTCAGTCATTAAAAAAGGTCTAAAAACAGCTAAAATAGGTTTCATTGGAGCTGTATTTGTTTTTTTTTTAGTGGTAGCTTAAGTTCTGATTTAACAGGTCGATGCCCATTACTATGGCATACAGAGGGAGGTAACCCTAGCGATCTTTAGGGACGGTATTCATAAAGCAGTAACAGCGCTAGCAGAACTACCAACTAATACAACACCAGCGACACTGGTGGCAGTACTAAGCAGCAGTGCTTCGTGAATACGTCTCCAGACCTTTGGGTAAAGCCTTACTGAGCAAAGAGTTCCCAGGAAACGAAGTCATAAATAATAATTTTATTTTGAAGTAATTTTTTTTGATCGGATGCAAGTCATAAGTTTCATCATCGGAAAGTTTGTAGTTGCAATTCAAATGCCAAATCATTTATTTCCCTAAACCACTGTTTCTTCTTAATAATTCTCTCAAAGCTTAGATATATATTTTATACTGTCAGATCTCGTGCTGCTCATACTGGATCGGTTATAAAAAGTCAGTTTGAGAAATGGTAAGATTTTCATAAAAACTGTTTTCTCCCTCTAAATGTCACTAGTTCTGCTGCGAAAACCGAAATATCGGAGGAAGGCGGTTGGTTTTTCTCCGTCTTTCTGTTTCTGTAAAAAGAAAAGAACTGCTAACTGCACTATTTGGGACTATTTAGCAATAAAGAACGTGGGCGACCAACAGATGTAATTATGGAACTTAACTTATAAAGAAATCCTTCGTCTAGACAATGCTAATTGCTTGATGTTTTAAAATTCAAAGAACTTTATTCTTAGGCTGAATAACTTAACGATCAAAAGTAAAAACGTTTACCTTTTCAACTCGACCGAAACTAAAATCGATTATAAAATATGTAGACAAGAAAACATGGTCAAACTTTTCCAGTAACCTTGCTTTTATCAACAAGTCAACGTTATTTTTTTTACTTTAATCCTGTTCCATGGCTTTATTAACATGCCCACAGATGGAGCCATTTGTTCCTTTTCATCTCCTGAAAAAGAAAAATATAAAGAAAGAAAAAAATACGCAAATTCAATAGCTGAAGAAATGAATCTATGTTTTTACTCGGCTCTGCATATTCCATGACAGCTGTTTAGACATACATGTACAAACCGACTTTCTCATTATATTTATTAAAACATTTAGTTATTAATTTATTAATGCAAAACTATACAGTAAATGCGCCATCAGTATTGGCAAAAACCTGTAGAAACACTAATTAAATGCTTAATTTCAGTTCTTTACAGTCGAGATCCTCAAGAAAGCCTATTTGATTTTTTCTTTTGCAATAATAGAAGACGACTAACACGATACTACCTAAAAATCGTAAGATTTGTATTTTGATTCAATTTACGAGGTGGTCACTATACCTAGGTAATACTGTATTCATCTTTCAGTAGTCATGGAGAAATCACATGGCTTGTAGTAAAAAATAAAACACACAAAGAGCAGCAACCTCTTCCCGGAAAATAACAGGCTTGTTCACCGATTATTACGTCTATATTGCTTGGCCTAGAATTTTACTCATAAACAACCCCTGATGACGTAGCAGAAAAACCTGTGACGTATGAGCAGTGGTATTTTCATAACAAGAGCTTCCAGATGCTTCCAGACAAATCTTTTTTTAATGCTCTTTTTGTTCTTTTTAAGGCTTTATGCTTCTTTTCGTCCTTTAGGATCTCCCTCCCCCTCCACACATGTTATATTTAGTTGTCTTACTAAAATTCTTTCCACGAAATAGTCCATAAAGGAACATTAGATTCTAGGCTACAAACACGTTACCAGGTGCACGTCATAGTGTTAACTGGAGAAATATATACAGTAAGCCTTTTCATAGCCATAAATATCCGGGACAAACATCGATGGGATATATAAGTTTGGCATTTGCATAGTTTAAAAAAAAAACACTGATTTCCTCTAAGATTTGACCAATAGACTGTGCCTTCAAATCCGAGAGAAGTTCAGATATTGAGCTCAAGATGTAAGAAGCTCAGCTGTATATATCTTCGAGTGGTTGCCAAATTAAAAAAAAAAAACAAAAACAAAAAAAAACAAAACAAAAACAAACAAACAAACAAACTATGTGTCCTGAAAAAATAACAGTTTGGAGGAAGTTAATATTTAATCGAGTATGATTTTGTTTCAATGAGTGTATGTCAGAATGTGAAATGTTTGTTTCCTTTATATTGAAGTAATGAAGCCATTGGATATCGACATTGCTGTTACTTAAACTATTCTTATTACTTATCGAAGCAAATTATAGTAAAACCAAAGTTTCTCGTTTATAGAAATAAAAACACATGTTTTTAGTCAAGTAGTCATTTTATTGCATAAACAGTGTTTAGTTCTTGTTTAGTTCAACAATGCGTCGGGTGCCTCTGGTGTAATGTAAGGCTATTAATAGAACATAGCCTAGAAATGGCGAATCGAATTTTTCTGCCAGACACCTGGCAGACTTACACCAGAACAGGTGTAACTTTATGCTAACAAGATGATAGAAGATGAACAACAAAAAATATTGGGTTTGCTTTGATGCTGAATCCCATGTAACACTTTTCTTTTAAGTTTCCTGCACCCGCATTCAACAACGTGACTCATGCTCAAACTCAACCTCAAGCTAAAAAAATTTGAGCAAAGCTATTAAATACGGGCGCAGTCATTACGGCCAGTCATTAGCCCAAGCGGCCAACATAAATCGGTTGAGAAAATGCTGAATGGCATCTTTATAATAGGTTATCGACATAAAACATCTCCCATTTGTGCCTTTTAAAAGACGTCGTAAGACAGATGCCAGTGTCTTTACAGACATTCACAAACCTGCAGAACTCGTGCAAGTCAGGTTCATGTGTAACTGGCGTGGCTGGTGTACCTTTAGATCGGTGCACCCTGTCTGCAGACTCATCTTCAACAATCATATTTTATTTTGCAAACAAACATTCCATCGCATGCACCCGAATTTGAGTAAGTCTGTATGCTTTGACAGACGACAACATTCGTTTTAAAGTGGAAAAAAGACTTCAATGACAGCATTTCAAATAATTTCATTTCATATTCCAAGTTTCCACTCATTCCAGAGCTGGTTTCGAACTTGGATCATCAGAAAAGCACTCAACTTCTAACTGGTAGACAAAAGAAGTTTCGTATGTTATCTTTGATCTTATTTTGACTTTAGTATTCAGGTTAATTAAGGCAATAAAAATGCAATGAATATTAACACAAATTTAATTATTAAGTCTTTTGATTTTGGGGGACTTCAAAATTTAATATTTTATTGAAAGATTTCCTGTTCTTTACATGAAGCAAAAGAAACAGCTTGTATAACTTTAATGTTTACAAAAGGAATGGTTTGCGTCACACACTGACGTAGATATTACACAAAATAGTAATTAATCTATTAAACCTTAATTTCAGTCGTAATCATACAAGGCTTTATATTGAAATTTAAAAGAACAAATAAGCAAGTAAATAGCATGTAAATAATTGGTTCTACTACATAAAACAAAGACTTTCGGTTTCTCTTGTATGCCGCAAAAAGTGTTTCTAAAATTAAAAGTGTCTTCTGTACTTGCATGAACCTACCAGTCTGCAAACCCTCTCTCTTGTATCAGCCAAACAAAAGACCTCACAGGATGTCATTTTATGCTCCCCTGAAGCAAAAGCATTGTAGCTGCCCCCCTACCCACCCCCACCCCTGCGCTTTTCCTTACAGAGAACATAGGTTATGGTGTCTGCGAATATCTGACTACCCCACACATTAAATACACATTCTTTCAGGGATTGAGTCTAAGATATAGCTCTCTCCTTTGACCTCAGCTTGTGAAAAACGTTTTGATGTCATTCTTTCTATTTCTTATTTGAGTGTTTGATATTTTAACATGAAAGGTAAGGTAACCGGAAATCTTTTTGACAAACAGACCCACGCTTCTTAACGCAGTTTCTCCCTATCCGCCTTCTCAAAACATTTGGGTGCAATGAATATGCTACTTCAATTGGCAGAACCTGCAAGGTTCGCAAAAAAAAAAAACACACGGAAACACCGAAATCAAAGATCTTATACTATAAAAAAAAAAAAAGAAAGAAAGAAAAGAAATGAGTGCGATGATGTGACAGCATAATATATCAATATTTAATATTTTTAAGAGCAGTTCATTAAGTTCAAAAGTCAACATTCTACGTTCTTGAAGTGAAGCAGTAAGTACGCATGGAATATTCCAATCATTATGCCCCTTTTCACACGCTGATCATTCATAAAAGCACACATGAGATGTATATGCACTTCTTCTCACCACTCCTTAAAGGATAATGAAGTCAGTAAAAAAATGCCCAGACGGGGATAAACACACATACTGTCTGTCTGTTAGTGCACCCAACATCATCAACGCTCTGGCAACCAGAAACACAGACCATAGAAATGAAAGGAATTGCGCGGAAATGCAAACAAGGAAAGAGGGAAATTATAAAGAAATTGTGCCCCAAATATGTATTTATGGTATCCAGACATCTCGCATCTGGACATCTCGCATCTGGACATCTCGCATCTGACAACTCGCATCTGGACATCTCGCATCTGGACATCTCGCATCCAAATGAAAAAGTGGACATCTCGCATCCGTGATTTTGGTCTGCTTTTAAGGGGGAACTTTAACACTGTGTTTGGGAAACAGCATACAGAAAATAAATTACAGAGGTTTCCAAAACGTAAGTTATTTGAGTAAAAAATAAATTATAAGCGACATTTTGCGCTTGACGATATTAACAGGGGTTTCCAAAACGTAAGTTATTTGAGTAAATCAACTGAAAAAACTCAGTTCAGTTTAGGGAGTAATTCAAGAGTTAGACTTACATTTGTGCTCAGCAAATGCCATAGTGAGTAGTTCAACGTTCGGTGCAGCGCGAATCCACATATGCAAATCCCTCGAAAGAGGCACTTAAAAGCATGAAGGGTTTGATGAACGTGCGGCGGATCAGTATTATGAATGAATCCACATCCACTAATCCCACTGATGTTTTCAATTTTTAAAAACTTATCTTTGATGCACGGTTTGGAAGGGAAACGTGCACAGGTTCGAAAATGCGGCGGGTAAGATGTAGTCACGAATCCACATCCCTTAAGGTAGGGTATATAAAGGGAAGATATTGAAGTCCAAAATCATGGGTTTTGCTATTTAATGGTAAAATTAGAATGGAATTCATCGAAAGTATTCGGGGCAAACCTAAGCTTTTTCTCGATGGTTTCATATACACGAAGAACAAAACGAACAAGTCTGGGCGAATTTACTGGAGATGCGTTCGTCGCAAGACTAACTGTAAAGGCTCTCTGATAAGTACAGTGTCAAAATACACAAAATAAAATGATTACCACCTACCCCCACCCCCCCCCCCCTACCTCCAAAACACAGTGATAAATCAAGCAAAAAATCACGGATGCGAGATGTCCACTTTTTCATTTGGATGCGAGATGTCCAGATGCGAGTTGTCGGATGCGAGATGTCCAGATGCGAGATGTCCAGATGCGAGATGTCGCGGATTCGTATTTATTTATTAGGACGGCTGGACGGCAAATAGCCACATGATGTTTGGGTAGGTGGGTGGCTGCTTTTTAATTTTCACGCTGGCATTTTTGCAATGACTAACGGAGGGCGTGATGCAAATCGTATATATCAAATATGTCTCCCACTTTGTACAGTGCTCGGGTTGACATTAGTAACTGCAGAATTGTTTCTGAGAAAAAAGTCATTGATTTATCATGTGAATACAACATTTACATCTGCACCTTTTTTTTGCCATTACTTCGTGCGACGAGTGTACAAAGCCAAAATCTTGAAGAATGAAAAGTCATCACTGGGACTACTTTTTCAAGGAAAAGAAACTGATTCTTTAAAAGCCCCTTCCACTTCACGGTTGCATGAATCACTGGTATTACGTTGCGTGAAAATATGTCCTTTAGTAGCAAAGGACGGGAGGTCTGGCAGAGTTCCATGCTTGGTGTCAGGACGTGTCATACGGTCTTCACGTATCATATGTTTTCTGTTCTTACTTGACTTTTTGAGCCCAATGTGCACTTGTAACGTGCCCCAGTTCCCATAGCTATTTGACTGATGAGACTTTTCAGTCTGGTAACTTTTTAAACAGCAATATTGTGTACGCTGTTTTGCGCCATGTTGCCGTTATTTATCAAAATATAGACATTTTTAAGTTTTAAAACCTAAGAAGTGAATTTCTCTTCTGATTATTTTAGCTTATTCCTAGCAATGGAATGTAATTTAATGAGTTAATTTAATTTTCATATGTGCAGCTTCCATTGGATATTTTTCGACAGTTTTGGTGTACAGTCTGCCCAAGCCTCCTACTTCTACTGCTAAACTGGGGTGGGAGAGTGATGATTCTGCGGTGTACTTTCATATATATATATATATATATATATATATATATATATATATATATATATATATATATATATATATATATATATATATATATATATATATATATATATATATATATATATACTCTGTGCTAGACAGGAGGTTTTGCTTATGACTTTCGTCGTAGAAATAGAAGTTGTTTTGGAAATAAACAAAATTTCAATTGTTCTCATGTCGCGAATACCCTTTTATGAAGATTTTTTCAAATAAAACGGGAGATGCAATTCCAGACATGCAATTACACGGCCGACAAAACCTGAACCATTTCCCAAAGTGTACAGTTCTAAAATGCGCGCGAAACGTCTGAGTTTTACGTGCATAAACATTCAAGTATGTTGAAAAGCAGAGACCTACCAAGTTGAAATAAAACTAAAAATAACCCAAATAATTATTTCAATATCACTAAGCAAATTGAATAAAATTTTAATAAGTTGTTGCGGTATCGTATAATATTCGACTTGCATTCTATTTAAGCTTGTGGTCTACTCGAAAATGTGGACTTTTTTATTGTGTCATGCAGCATAATTTTGGCTTTGGAATGTAACAGCATTAATAAATTCCATATGCGTATGTTTTGAAATGACGAGAAAAGAAATATAAAAATGTGCAGTTTTTATTCCATGCTATATTCATCATCTATGTGTTGCATTCCGTGTGCTATTCAGTTTCGCTACAATCTACAATTCTTGGGCGGGGGGGGGGGGGGGGAGGGCGGAAATAACTTCATGAATAATCAAAAGCTAAAATTTTGCCACCACAAATATGTGCCTGTTGAACTTTCGAAAAAGGGAAATGAAAAAAGTTTTCCTTTTAGACTCAAAACCGAACTTGATTACACTACTCACGTATTGACATGCTTTCTGCAGCAAGGCATTTTTGTGGCATTTGACAGTGCAATATTTATATTTTTCAAAAAAATACTGTTCGTGACACAAGCACAAAGCTATTCCTCGCCCCAAACATGGTCATGGCGAACATCAAAAAATGGACTCGCTAAGATAATGGGCAAATAGGGATCAGGACACGCCATCAAACCAAGGCCAGTGCAGCATCTTCTGTTCTTTAAAAAAAAAACCTTTTTTGAGTCCTTCGCGAATCGAGAGCAGAAAGAAGGACAAATCTCCCGCATTTATTGCCACTGTAAAAGGGTCCCAATCGTTTTGGTACAATGCCATTCGTGTAATTGTCCTCAAAAAGAACCCTCCTGCACTTCTTCAGTCTCACTGATCAAAAATCTCACTTTTTTATCTGCGCATTTTTTGGAGGCATTCCTTAAACGTTCAAGGTAAAGGTAATTATTATTTTTATTATTGATATGGAGGTTTTGGGTCTTTCATTATTTGATTTTGCTGTGTATGTGTGTTAAACGCTCAACCCTTTTTGTACTTGTTGCCATGTGATACATCAATTGCGGAAGGATACTTGACATCTAATGACAGGCTGTGGAGACAAATTCATATAATATCAGGGTGAAATAGGGTCGTAGAGTGACATTACCACGACCGGAAGTTTATCATAGAAAAGTTAACCATTGTATTTCAGCACTTCACCCCCCCCCCCCCTGAACTACCCACCAGAGAAAAAGGTTGATTTTCGTTTTAAACAAAAGTGGTCTGGTCAGCAAATTCGCGTTAAAAAGGGCGTGTTACAAACTTTAACTCCCCCCCCCCCAAACAATTACCTACACTGTTGAAAGAGATCCAAGTCAACGCCCAATGTTCGCTGATGTCGTGTGTGATTCTCATTTCACTACTAAAATCATGCATCTGCCTTGGTAACTTGACAAAGGTCAAAACTAATATGAAATTGTAGTCGTTCGTGCTTTGGTTAATTGGACTGCCATTTTTTTCTCTCTGTCCGCACAAAAGCTTCTATGTATGAATGTGTGGGTGGTAATGAGGTATGACGAACAACGTTGCAACATTGTGAGGGATAACAGTTCTCTTCAAAAAAAAGACCATAATGTCCGGAAACCAGAGGTGCTAGATTGTAGGGTAGGGGTTTATCAATATCAATCTATATTCTTAAGGAAACTGAAGAAACAATCCTTCGTCATCGTTATTGTGCATTTTGTGTTAAAATTATTTTCATGTATCTGATCAATTGCAAGCTACATGTTTGTAATCAAAACTAAATATTTTACTTTAATTTGTGCGTCGCTAATTGTAAGCTGTGTATTACCAGATGCCTAAAATAGCCACCATGACGTCAGCAAACAAAAGTAAACATCTCAATCACTATTGTCAGCATATTATTAAAAATATAATAAAATATATAATATTACACGAATGATTTACGTCAGTTTGGATCTTTACAACAGGTCAATCAGGGTCATATGTTTACACTTCCGGTTGACACTTTCCGGGGTTCAACATTTTCCATACTGGCAAAATATCAAATAAGTTCAAATAAGTCCATATATAATCAATATAACAAGCAAATCCAAAACAAAAATCAGAAAAAATTAATGAAACAGAAAAGAAAATAACATAATATTCAGATATAGTGGAAAATACCGAGTTTTTTATGGGCAAAATGTTTTGTATAATGTTAGTCAGGACTTTCATGAGACGTGTTTAAAAAGAAATTTATGAGATCACTTGGGAATGAAAGCCAGTTAAAAATATGCCCAGAAATCTTTCCCTTTCATTTCCAGATCAAATAAAAAAATAAGAGTATTTACACTTTCGTGCTTCTTGCGACTATTTTGTGTTTTTATATTTTTTGTCACATATGCAGAAAAATTCATAGCATTCAAATCGGCTTCTAAGAAAGACCTGTACAGTATTCTTCTGAGCATAAAAAGTCAATAAGGAAAGTCAAAATTAATGGCTTGTTACCTCGAACTGTTTAAGGCCACGTGGTATTTCACCACAACCATCAAACACTGCCTATATTTTACCCAGAAAAATTTTCAAATATGCACATTAAAAAGGCAAAAAAAAAAAATGTTTTTTTTTCAGCTTTAAAAAGTTTTGTTGTGAAACCTCATAATTTATTTTTCTGTCTATGTTGCTATTACTTTGCGTAATTGCATTTAATTTATCCTTCGAAAGGTTTCTGAGAATTGCATTGTTCCTGTCGCACCTCACTGGTGTTGTAAGCCTGAATCCATAAACGTACTGAATCTGCCAGACCCTCATTCGAACCAATCAGAATTCAGGAAGTGTGTTCGGATTTGTAAAAATTTAAACAACAAAGCGAGAATGCTAAAGCGGCATTAAATACATAAGCACTGAACGTTGGAAGGGTTATTGGGAAGGGTGGGGGTTAGGCAGGAGGTAGGAATCTGTGTACGGGAATGCATAGTCAATGAAAACGTCACAAATTTTACGTTTGGGGTTTCATGGACCTAAGAGTTTTTTTCTCTTCAGAGGTGAAAATGGCACATTAAGTATTCACACCCTACGATATTTTATCTGTTAGTTTGTTTTCTTGTGGCAAGTATTCGTCGGTGTTTTGAAGTTCACAAATTAGAATCTTATTCTCTTTTCATGCTATAGAGAAGAATAGGATTGGCTTGGCCTTTAAATTCAAAGTTAATCGTGCGCTCCTTTCACGCTGCTGCTCAAAACCCGGCTTGGCCAATCCTGACCGGCATAAGCCCGAGCCTTTTCACGCAGCGGATTTGCTCAGGATTGATTAGTTAACGGACTATGCATCACAGCATGACGTCACTCTTCAGCATTACGTCATTACGTCCAGTGAGAATTTTTTTAGCTGAGTTAAGCAAATCTGGTGAGCGTTAATATTGCGGCTTTGCTTAGGATTAACTGATCCAGTCGGGTCCAGTCCACCCCGAATGCGTACTTTCGATACTTCTGATATGCTCAGGAAGAGCTAAGTAAATACGCAGTCGCAGTCTAAAAAAGGCAGTGATTTGCGTATTTTACCATACTGTCACCATGCTTCACCATCGGGTACCGTATTAAGAAATCAAAATGAAGATGCTCATACAACACAAGACGCAGAGTAAACGAATTTCTGTATAAAATCATTTCCATATTAACAAGTAAAAATAAAATATTTTGAGTTATTTCCGTTCATAATCACAATTACTCATTATAAAAAATGTGGTTTTTTTCTCCAAATTTCCACCTTGGCCTATATTAATTACTTCCCAATGATTGTCTATTATCTCGGCCCATTTATTTGCAATAAAGAAGAAAAACAATGCCACTTCCTTGGGCGCTGTTCTGTCTTCACAGGAAATTGCAAACATTCCAGTGTCACAATGTTATGGAGCCATGGTCGGGAGTCAAATCGAAGGTCTTTCTTAAAAACACACACACAGAAAAGAAAAAAAATGAACACGGTTGCTATCCTTGGTCTGACACTGGTCCAAAGGCAAAGTACAGTTAAGGCCAAGTGAGAACATAGTCTTGTTTCTCGTCTTAAATTTTGCCGATATTGATTTGAACCAATGAAGTGTTTCATTTCTTGAAAAAAAAAATCGTCTTTATTTGCTAGGCATGATTTATATGACATATTTTTAAATACACTTTTTGTGTTGAGATGTTCTACCACAGCGCCAAAGGTTTGATAAATTACTTCTTTGCTCTTTATTGTGGCTATTGTCATGGCTAATGTAATCGTTGCTTCTTAGCTTATAAATCGCCATCCATGTATGCATATAAGGGGGGGGGGGGATTGATTTGCCGCACCAGAGCCTAGTGATTCACAACATGTGACACTTCATTGGGTCAGGACAACTTCACATGACCCTCACAATAATTGTTTTTATTTTCTTAACAGATTTACACATTTTAAAAGTATTTTTTAAAGTTAATGATGGGAATGTTTTAATTTAACAAAGGGAAGTTCATGTTTCCTTCTGAACTTTCTGAACAAGGCGTGTCGTAAAATGTAAATCATATAAAACAAAGCGAAACACAGCGTAAAAGCATGCATGTATCTTCTTAATTTTAAACGTCTAAAATGAAGTTAAAACTTCTGATCAGGATTTCTATTATAGGAGTAAACAGTTTTGCAATTTTAGCAACGTAACGTATACAATTACACAGGAATAAGACACGGAAAATATGGCCAAGGAATAAGACATGACGTAATACTTGGGAATACGTACGAAGAACACCTTTTTGTCAATTTCGAAGCTAGGGTCATTTTCTGGTTAACTGTTATTTGTTGTTAATAATATGTTTTACTGTTAATATTGTTATCAATGTGTTTATGACATTTCATTATATCAAACGAATAACAACCACAAGAATGTCAACAAGAAAAACCAAAATTGTCCTCTTTTTCGATACAGAAAACAAAAAAGTCCAAATTTGCTGCGGACTTTCACTTGCGCGCACCAAAAACAATGACAATGGGCATATTTGTTGACATAGACGATTAAGATTAAACCATTCAGAACCATAAGTGCTTGAAGAAAAACAGGACGTATTAGTTTTCTAGGTGCTATAATTTACAAACTCCAGTAGTTAACAAATAGTAATTTTGATAAAAATTCCGTCTTTCTGGGATTGTTTGCCCAGGGTCCGGACCTTAGTACGTGGGGGTTTTCAACCAGATGTTTACACACGGAACTACGTGCAAAAAAGATTCCATATGTTTCAAACATGTCCAGGTTATTAAAAACTTCACACGCCAGTTCGTGTGAAACTTTTTATACAAACGTGACTTGGTAGTTGAAGAGATCTTTTTGGATTGTTGAAAACGTGCTACCAACGTTTCAAGAAACAAAATAAACCAAACAAAATCAGCTGTTTACTGTAAACACCAAGCTGTAATGTGTTTTACGGTGAATATAAACTTTTGAGAACCCCGGGAACAAGACAATCAGAAACAAGAAATTTTTTCGGCCTTACTCTCTCTCTCTCTCTCTCTCTCTCTCTCTCTCTCTCTCTCTCTCTCCATCTCCCACTCTCTCTCTCCATCTCTCTATCTCACCCTCTCTTATTTTCTCTCTCCCCATCTCCTACCCTCCCTCTGTCTCTGCATCTCTCTCTCTCTCTCTCTCTCTCTCTCTCTCTCTCTCTCTCTCTCTCTCTCTCTTTCTCTCTTCCCCACTCTCTCTCCAACCCTCTCTCTCTCTTCTCTCTCTCTCTCTCTCTCTCTCTCTCTCTCTCTCTCCTCTCTCTCTCTCTCTCTCTCCCCCCCCTCTCTCTCTCCTCTCTCTCTCTCTCTCTCTCTCTCTGGGGCTAGGTATTCAATTTTACTTTACACAACAAACCAAAAAAAAAAAAAGAGCTTGTTTATCGTCTAAATATACCGGTTCGATTGGGTCACCCGTCGCATGAAATATGAATTTCACGCGATATGCAACTGGCGATTATAATGTTTTGGGCGAAACTTTACACACCCTGCATAAATAAAGCAGACTTGAACCAGGTTTTTTTAGTTTATTTTGTTGCTAAAACCCCCAACTGCAACATAATCTTGTTTATATGGCATTGTATTGTATTGCATCATATAAAACCTGAAGTTCACGTGTCTACTAAAGAATACACAGCAGATTTTTAAGAAGAGCTTGAATTAAAATGTTTCATGACAAAAATTAAATCACTAGCTGAGGCGTGTGCTATTTGTAGTGCATTTCAAAGCGTACCAAGGATTGGTTGCGGGTGGCCAACTAAAACTGTTTTAATTGCCAGTTTCTAAAGGTGTCTCGTAATGATGCGTGTAGCAGAAAACAACTGCTTGCCAGTTCAGACCACCCCATTATGACAACACTGCATCTAACACCCATTTCGCTAAATCCTAAAGAAACCCTGGTAAGTAAACTAAGAATCGGAAACATAAAAACAAGACGTGTCAACTGCGTAACGATACAGGTAATCAAGATGTATGTAAAATGATGCAGTCGTTAAGGGCCTGGGCAAAAAATACAGACTATGAAAAAAATATACTAGACTACACATGGCACTCTATTAAATGGCATTAACCGTCTACGTTGCTCGGTTGTCATGCAATTTATGCTCTTTGGTCTGGATTTTGGCCAGTACCTATTGAAGTCTGGTTGCACAGTAACTGCCGACCGAAGAACATCAACCAACTTTTTGCTGTCAAAAAGAAATTTTTTTTAAATTTATTTACAGTTTTTCTCTACTGAAGGCTAAGGTGGAAACGGTGATGCGATTGCGAATTTCAACAGCAGTGACAAACAACTCTTTTCAACTGTGGTGAAACTGCTGGATAGATGAGAGCCTATAAATCCGGTTATACACGGGCCTGTATTGTATTTATTAGCCTTATACACGGCTAAGCACTTTGTCTATAATTCCGCAAAGGCGCAGGATCGACTAGATTATATATATATATATATATATATATATATATATATATATATATATATATATATATATATATATATATATATATATATATATATATATATATATATATATATATATATATGCCGTACCCGCAGTGTGAATAAGTCTGAGTAATGTGACACTTTGTCACGTGACAATCTTCCATGTGGTTGACCATGTATATATTTCAATCTAAGTTAATCTCCCCCCCCCCCACACACACACAAAAAAAAAAAAAATAGAAAACGACCACCCCATGAGGACTGGGTCCGTGTATGCGCATTTCTCCTTTTTTTTTTTTTTTGGAACGCAGTGTCTAGAAGTCATGTGACACCTTGTCACATGAGTATTTGTAACGTGATTGACTAGTTTCCTAACCGTGTAACTCGCACATATTTGTGTGCAGGGAAGCTCCAGCCTCCCCCCCCCCCCTATAATTTTCTTTCACGAACGAAGAAACAACCCCCCACACTAAATGTAAACAATAAATGATAGCCATAGCTTCTACTATTGAATATTTGTCTTTGTCTGAAGACACTAATGAAAGGTTAGCAAATAAAACCACTGACAATGATATAGACATTTATTGTATTTTTTTTTCGATAAATGACAATAGATCATGTGTAATTCCCAAACAAATTTGCAATAAAAATATTAGGAAAACCATGTCAATGAACGTTTTCACAAAAGGTAAAAACTGTAATCTTGAATAACTTGGCATTGATGGCATAGCAGGAGACAATTTGGACGTCATTGGTTCCTCACATTGCCAATAGAAATACACACGTTGTATTTATTAGCCTCAAACTAAACTTAAGGGGGTGGGGTGGGGAGGCATGGAAAAGCAGATAGCTGCAAAACTGACGAAATATAAGAGCAATTGAAGAAGCCGATGATACCTCAAATCACGTAACAAGAATAAAATCCCATCCCTCTTCACCGCATCCCCGTCTTAGGCGTAATCATCACATCGTTGTACGAAAAAATGGTAACGAAAAAAAATTGGGTAGCTGAAATTTTTGAATTAAATATTTGATTTCATAATGTGGATCCGATTATTGTGAAATAATTGCTAAAAAAATATTGGACATTTTTCTCTGAGAGTCAAGTAAAATCTGAGGTATAACTAGTCCTGACAGCCCACCTTTTTGCACATACGCAATCTCTTAAAATGCGCAAATCATCAAGTATTCCTTGACCCGCAGCAAACAGCATTGTATAATACAGTACAACAAGGTCACCGTGTTGCATGATTGTACTAAGGTGTATGATGTCACAAAACTTAACAGTTAAGTAAATTCAATTCCTTTGAATTTTTGGCAGTGAAATTTTTTAATAATGCATAGTTTATTTTATTGGTATTTATTTTAATTTTCTTTATAAAAGTGTGATTTTATGATATTTTTGCATATCAAGTAATTGAGAAAACAGGTCGTACAGCAGCTTCCGACAATGCTATTAGTTTGCCAAGTGAGAAAGACTAATAATGTTTCGAATGATTCCATTTCTGACGTCTTAATAAACGAAGTTAAACACTTCTTTGTTACTTTGAGCCAGATGTACCTCAGCAATAATACATACATACATACATACATACATACATACATACATACATACATACATACATACACACATTCATTCATGCATACATACATACATACATGCATACATACATACATACATACATACATACACACATACATTCATGCATACATACATACATACATACATACATACATACATACATACATGCATACATACATACATACATACACACATACATATACACACATTCATGCATACATACATACATACATGCATACATACACACATACACACATACACACACACACATACATACATACACACATACATGCATACATACATACATACATACATACATACCTACATACATACACACATACGTACATGCAACCATACATACATACATACATACATTCATGCATACATGCATACATACATACATACATTCACACATACATACACACATACATGCATGCATACATACATACATGCATGCATACATATATACAGTCATATATACACCACAGACACACACACAAATATATATATGTATTGTATATATATATATATATATAATATATATATATAATATATATATTATATATATATATATATATATATATATATATATATATATATATATATATATATATATATATATATATATATATGAATTCCCACTGCTCTATGCAGTTTATTGTTTTTTTTTAATTAAAAATTGAATATAAAATAAACCGCAGGTTGAAATATCGTAACTTAATAGTGATATTTTATTGTATTTGCTCAATAAACACTAGGAAATAATCAGTGTTCACCAAACATTTCCTCTGCATTTTTCTCGCAATTCACAAAGAATTATCCACAATATGTGTTGTATAACTATTTCATAAAATAAACAAGGCAGGCATAATAATTAACAACACAAAATGCAGTAAGTTCCTGGAGACAGTTTTCTAGGAATCCAACACTATCCCCCTCCCTTTTTTTTTTCAAGAGAAAACTGAGTTACCGCCATAAATTGTATAGACAAAACGCCTCATCTACTTTTATTTGTGTGTCAATTCACATCCGCTTCTTTTATTCAAAATAATGCGTCATTATGCGAGATTTATCTGTAAAACAAGAGACATTTATTGAGCCGCAAAAAAGGCAGATCCGACAAGTTTATGCAGGATGACAATGACAAAGTTTGAAATGTTTACAATTTTACATCTTTCCCAGGCACAAATAAAATCAAGTTGTTTTTTTTTAAATCGGTCTTTTCACACTGCTGCTAGGATATTTAATATCCCATATTTAATATAAGTATAGGACCGGATATTGCGTTATGTAGTTGATAACTTCGCCAAACAGAAAATAGCTGTCCAGGAATAATCCTTCTCGAGAGCTCTCACGGATCCTTTGAGAAGCTGCGAGTGTCTGGAAAACTGGTATAGACGACCAGGTGAAGATAGAGCGTTGGACACACATTGGATTGACATCAAGACTAGATGCCTGAGTAACGTCTGGATTTGGTTTTTGTATGTAAGTCGAAAGAATGCATTCCTCTTCGACGTTGTATGACACATAATCGACATTCCTGAGATACCATGGCTACCCTTGCATCAAATTGCCATCCGACCCCTTCCATATCCAAACCTCTTGAAAATTTTCTCCAAAAGTAGGCCGTTCGAAACGTGTGCAACCTTTACATTCTTATGTTTAAATCATCAGTCTGACTTATTTTCAACAAGACCTATCATGGGCTGCCATTTCACATGATTAGGTGTGTCTCCTTCGTTTATACGACGTCGAGGAAAGATGCTGTATCGACTCTCGTGGACAACCAAGTTCAGACGTCTCCCCAACGGTGCGACAACGACGTTTGAATGATGGTGCGATTTGGTCGCGACAAAAACAGAGGTTTCAAATTGGTCCATAGACGTGGCGACCTCCAATAGAAGTCTTAATATTCGCAGAGGAGTTTGTTGTGCTGAAAAAAACTCAAAAATTTCTTCTCTTTTTCTTTAATATACTAATTATAAAATGTAAAATATAGACTTCATTTTAGACTGAAAATATGTTTGATGCCCAACTGACAGCACATCAATCCATAAATAAGACTTGAAACTCAAGCACAAACTCTTTCCTTTTTACCCTGAACAATATGCTTGAACATAGTATCCTTGTGATTATTTTTAAACATTACATGTTAAAAATTAAAAAAAATAGAAGGATGTTTTTATTTTATAATTTTCTTTATTCTATATTCTATATTTGTGACATCTCTTGATATAATTGATCTTTGATTTATTGCCCATAGAGATGTGACGACCAAGATTGTTACTTCTCACTTGAGTTGCTATAAATAATCGCGAATCCTACATAATTTCTGGGTTAATTACAACACTAGTCTTTTTAAAGTACACCAATATTTTTAGACCTTAATATGTACATATATAACCGCAATTAAAATCAAAATTTGATTAGAAATTGACGGGGCCTTTTTGAAACTTGAAACTTGCGGTAGCGTGGGCAACTAATCAATGGAAAGCTGTAGCTGTTTTTTTTTGTCGAAACCATACACAAGGAAGCAGAAAAACAGTATATTTCAAGTCGTAATTGCGGATATTTTTACCAGTTTCGTCATGTGCTTTAACAGTGACAGCGAAACAAATGTGGATCCGGATTTATTTTGACGGATGTTGTTCTCGAGAGATTTGCTATCTGGGAAACCCGATGAGCTTCGGTCGTCGCCACCTTATTGACATGATCTGTTTACAAGTCACGGCAAGAAACGAGAAAAAGCGTTGGTCGCATATTATATTACATATCAATCAGCCTCTTACACTTGACAAAACCAATTCATAATCTTAAATGTAAGTCTCATTTTATAGGATATCTCCTGCGTCTCCTATCTGATGCATACTCTCTTAATGCATTTCCTTATCATTATCATTATCCAAGGTCACAATCAGTTCGAAAAAAAAAAATAAGAAAACACAGACATTCGGAGTGGGGGGGGGGGGGAGGGGGAGCTGTTTACCTCACGGCAATGCTAACATTTTTTAAGAGGTTCATGGTCGAAAACAAACATCGCATGTCTGAAAGAAAGGTGATTGCAACATGTGTAAATGGCTTAATGACATGTGTCGTTTCCAGAATGTCCTTCAACCTTCAGATCGATTACTGCATAAATTAATTTGACAGTAGGCTCTCTTTTTCACCTTACTTGTGATGTCGGATGATACAAAAAACTGTCAGTAATGGATATGCATGTTTACCGCATATATCAATGGTGTAGAAGAGGGTTTTTGCTATATATGCTATGGCTAATTATTACGGTTAGTAAGTACAAAGATGCATATTCCGTGCTTAAGTGGTGTCTATGTCCTGTCAATAAATCACCCATCTGTGACCTTGTGGGGACGGGCCGTTGTTCCGCCTGGTTACTGTAGGCGATACACCCGGAACTCCCAGCCGGGGAGCATCAAGTACTCCCCACCTCCCCCCCCCCCCCCAAAAAAAAGAAAGCTTGTGAAAATTCAAGTAGCATGTACCTTTTTCTTCTTCTTCTTTTCTTCTTCTTCTTCTTCTTCTTCTTGTTGAATTCAGATCTAGCCCACGACGAAGAGCATTCAAGCCACAGATTAAGGTCGATCAAGGGATTAAGGGATAAAAAAGTTTTTACGTGAGGGTGACTTAAAATCTTTAACAATGCTTTTTTTCACATTTCCCTACCATCCCATCCCCCCCCCCCCCCCCCCCTCAGAAGATTCAACATCCAGGTTCTTTGGTACAACCAAGTGGTAAGCATTAAAAAATCTTGAGTTAACAACATGAGGAATTGTTGTAAAACCTTATAAAAAAAATCCCACTGAAGTATCGGTAAATTCCCATGTAAAATTAGCTTTTGTGGTGTTGATATTCCCATGTGGCTATTGCGTGTTGACTAAAAACGAACGAGATGGGTTCAATTAACCAACCCGCATAAACTGGCAAACGGAATGTAAAGTGTTGGCTTCTTCAGGTTTTTTAATTTAGGCAAAATATTAGTTGTGCTTGTGGTTTCTAATTACGAATGTCGGGAAATACATCTGGAAAAGCCAAAAATATAGTATTTCTTTTGCAGTCACATTCCCTCTGTTCATGTTAATTTTAGTTTTCTTTTTCTCAGAATTTTTGTTCCGGGTTTTTAAGAAAGACTTCCCAATCCAAGGTTGCTTGAAATTTGAGTGAAATATATTTCCGTGTATGGTTCATTTTTTCTAGAAGTAGATTAAGTAGAGGATTATTTTGACCTTCTCAACGTAAAACGTTTAAAAATCCTGTTTTTTTGTTTGTTCACGTCTCGTATAATCGGTGTTTTATTCCTGCCAGATTGGGAAGGGGGATGGGGATCTGGATAATATGTAATAGATTACTTAACATTTATGAATGATATGAAATGACTGGTCGAGTCACGTCTTGCAAAGAGAGTATACCAAGTCGAAAATCCTGTTAACACGACCAGTTTCTTTCACATATTTCTTTTGAACTAATAAAATAATTAAGAAGGGTTTGGTCACGAAAACCAGAAATAATTAATCACGAGTTTTGCTTTTGAACCAAATGACTGGAACAAACTCATGTAACAGGAACGTAGAGTTCTAGCATGACATTTCACGATTATTTGTGGCGCAGTTTCACCATTCAATACCACAATACAATCGGATTTTCCTTCCTTAGTCACGAGGTGTTGGAAGTTGGCCAAAATGACTGCAGAGGAGAGCTTATTGACGTCAAAATGACGCATGCGAATCTATTTACTAAAAATAGTAACAACTTGTAAACAAGCCTTCGAGAAAGGTATTTTCCTTGCCTCCACCCATATGGTGGTTAAACATTTTTGCATAATGAAGAGTCTAATTAAGGAAAACAATTGGCAAAGAAACGCATTTATGTTTTTATTCCTGGTATGACTAAAAGTTGCTTTTTGAAGTTAGATTTGCAACGCAATTGCACATCATATGAAACAGTTTATGGTTCTGACTCAAGTTTGTTGGCCTTGCAACCCACTGGCTTGTGTGGATGTTTGTAAACACGTTGATGACGAAATAATTGATCTATATTGCATTCTTTTGGTATTATATTTTACCATTATCTATGAATGCGTTGTTTTGTGGTAAGCTCATATCGGAAATAAACAATTTGTTTACAAAGGGTGTCCAAGCCAATCCGACGAGCTCTGTTTGGACACAAACAACTTCTCACTCACGTATGCGGAAATCTGCGTTCTTCTTTTTCTACTTCCGGTGCCGGACAATAACTTTCAACTGCAGTTGACCCCCGGTATTTTTTTAATATAACCATCTGCATTTACATCACTTGGTTGAACCACTGCAGATTTCCTCATATACACCACGCTCCCCCCCCCCTCCCTCCTGCCTCCACTGATTAGGGAATGCAACCCAAAATCTCCGCTGGTTCACAGGTTACCCACCAAAATTTTCAGAGAGTGTCAGCTAATGAATTCATCTTTATGGCCATGTGCGTTAAAAAGTTTGATTTTAACCAGAGTATATAGGACAAAGATGTATAAAAATAGAATTTGATGGGGGAAAAAACAGACGTAACACATTATTACTTGTACCAGGAAATGCAGTGTGATAAAATTTTCAACTGGTTGTGTAAAGAGAAGGTTAAACATTGAAAAAATAGACATCTACTGTTTGCTCTAATTCACCAATTTGTTCAAAAATCCTGCAAAAGTGGCGACTTAACCAAAACGACGAGCCCGTACACAATAATAATAAAGTCACTATCCCAACTTTCTCCATAAATTGGTATGAAAGTTTGGTAGTGGAACTAAAAGCCTAATAATTATATTTTTTATAATCTAGCAGAACCGGACAAAATTTTTAAGAAAGAAATGCTTAGTTTTGTCAACACCCGAAAAGCAATTTACTATGGAAAAGTATAAGTGAACTCAAACTTGTTTTAATTCCATTTTTTTTTATTCGCTCCTTCTCTTTTTTGTTCTTTTTTTTTCTTTTTTTTTTTTCTTTTTTTTTGTGTATACAAATTGTCTGCTGCCTGCCACGACGCCCGTTTGCCGCGAGGTCATTTTTTAGTTACCATTTAATGGGTGCATTTTACTTTTCAAACTCATGTTATTGTCTCTTATTATCTTTGATGTTTTTAAAAGTATTTTATGCTTATTGCTCTGCGTAGGCAACGATACATTTGTTCAGTAAAACTGCTGGTGCACTGAAATATCGATGTGCCCTTGACAGGATGAGGTATTGAGCAGCATATGGCGAGAAATAACCAATATCGTTAAGGTGGAATTGGTGAAAAATTCGTTAATTCTGTACAGTGCACTTCTATAAATGTGCTTAAAAACTTTTGGTAAGTTATGCCTTCAAACGTGAACAGAGATCGTAATTCTGTTAGGTATTAGGGTCGATTCGATTCCAAATTCAATAAGGCTTATAGTTTTCGGGATGTTTATTAACCTACCTTAATTTTTGGTTCAAATCCCATGTACTTTACCGCATTCAGCTAGTAATATAAGTACTTGCTACAAAAAGCCAGGACGATTACCATGTAATGAAGGACCATTTATATGTAGGACCAGGAAATCAGTGTACACAAAACCACATGCCCTGCACCCCTACCTCTGCCCGCTTTCCTCCGCGTACGCTAAAAAGAAGCTCAATCTACAATATATTCTTGCACATAAAAATTATTGATACATCTGTATTCAAAAGCAGACAGTGAAACCCGTCCTGCAAATAGAATGGTGTCTCTAAAATGGGAGTAACGATCCCGTTCCGGTCAACCGCCCACCCTCAGCTCCCAACCCCCGACATTTCTCTCTGATTTCTCTCTTTATAATCATGTCTGACAGAAAAAAAAATCGAACTGAACGCAAACTCTTCCAGAAAACGCTACATTTAGATAAAAGTGTGTCTGATTTAGTTTTTGTTTCTCTCAGAGTAGAATAAATCATACAAATGTTTCGTCTGTTCTCGTCTTTTTCACAAGATGAAAAGTGTAATTAGCTGGATGAAAATGCAAGTTTGGCATTATCAGAAAAAAAAAAGAACTATAAGTGGTGTTGTGTCTAGCCAGAGACTCTTTTATGTCGATTTAGAAGAGATAACCCGCAACAATAACAGTCTAAAAGTGGACATTGGCACATAATCGAATTCGCTCTATTAAAAACATTGACATCCAACCAGACACTCGTTTTTACCATGGATCTCGGCTCCATCTTATTCGCTTTATATGAACTTGTGGATTATATTCAGAATAACTGAATTAAATGCAGAAATGAGGAATTGATAGTCTTTAATCAGGGATGCTTGGTGAAAATATAGCCCCATGTATAAAATGAAAAAGTATATAATATATATATATGTATATATAATTCGCGTGAATTAGAGCAGTCCAAAAATTCATTGGCATATCTAAACATCTCGTGAACCATTGTGTCTTTCATTTGCCTTGTTGTTGTTTCAAAGTTCAGTTAATTTATATAAGAAGATTTTCTTACATAAGCACTAAGTTCAATATATAAGTGCAGTGCACTACAAGTTATTTATACTTTTCCCTTTTTTCTCATAGAAAAAAAGTAAAGGTCTCTTGATACTTTCTTCAAAATGAAGATATTTATGTTTAGATTTTTGCGTTTTTTAACGATTCTTGGAAACAAAACAATGAGAGACATCTGATTATTTATTATTATTATTATTATTATTATGGTTTTACTGCTTAGTTAACGCTTCTTCGAAATACAGCTACGAGATACAATTGTTTCCAGGTTAATTTCCACACCACAAATGCAGGCGAAAAGCAGTCACGGGATGGTCGAACTCCTGACACGTCATTTCTGAAGCTCGTAAGCGTCCGATGATCCCAGGGACTTTGTATTTTCATACATAATGTCGCTTGGCTGAATGTCGCTTGGTTAAATGTCGGGATACAATGCCTACAGCGAATCCGGATGCTAATTCTACGGCTCCATGAGCTCACAGCGCTGTGAAAAAAAAAATAATTTGACCGCTGGACGAATTTTTGTCTTCTCTATTCTAGCGATACATCACTTAGGCTAATGACATTATCTACTAAATAATTTCAAAAGTAAATGAAATACATAATCAGAAAATGTTTTAAAGCATGTTTTTTTCTGTTTTTGCGCGTCGAAAGCCCAGTATGAACGCTGTAGTTTTCGAAAGTGACGTTGCTGGAGTGGGTGTGAATCTTGTCGCCGCGCCGCAGGCTTGCAAGCGATAAAGAATGCGCATTGACATTTTATAACGTGGATTCTCCATTAATGTATTTGCTATAGATGTCCAGAACACAACTTATACAGGATCGAGGAAAAACGTTGTAGTTACTGTTCAGTATGAAATGAAATATATATTTTTTTAAATGACGAAATTGTGCGACGAATAATCATCTGTTAATTGCTTACACCCAAAGGTAGTATTCTATAACATGAAAGAAAAGCATGCACGCAAATTTCATTCCGTAGCCACCAGGCTTCCATTAACCAAACGGTAATATATTTTGTGTGTGTTATACGTGTTTTCTTGTCGTGTTTCAGTCGTGTGTCCACAGGAGACCAACCATGCGGAGAAAGTGTCAAATTTCAATCAAGATTTCAACACGAATTTTAAAAAACTGTTTCATAATTTACTGATTTCATTGGTGGACAATAACAAGTCCACACTAAATTTTAAGACAAATGGAAAGCTACCATGTTGACATCGTCTTCCAAATCCCGGTTGTTTCTTTGATTATTCAACTAAAAGTTTGATTTTAACTAAATGCCGAAAGCTCTGAAGTTATTTTTGTCATTTGTCGATTTTACACGCCTTATTTTTATTTCTTATTTTTTTATAATATATTTTTGTTTACATTTTATTCTTTCAAATTGTTGGTCTTTAAAAAGAGTTCTTAGGGAGCAATCGCTGGAAGAGATGGGTCACATTTAAGTAACGAACACAAAATCAAGCCACGTGACTGAGATGGGGGCGGGGTAAGGCCAAAAAAAAAAAAAAAACAGGAAAGTGATGTGACCTTCGGAGTGCGACGAGTACCCCCTCAACACGCATACCAAAGAGCATGACAAATACCAGTGCAGATAATTGTTATCTGCTTTTGGAAAATTATCATAACTAAGCCATAAAAAATATCTTAATTGGGTGGCTGAAATATTTTCTCATGACCTTTTCTCAGACCAGTGCAGTGAAAATTTGATTTTGAATTGACATCAGGAGTAGTCTCAACGTACATTTTAATTATCTGAAAATTGTCATGAATTTTTAGTGACCCTTCCTAACTGTTTTTTAAAAGTTTTATTCAATGTAGAAATTTCATTTGGCAATTAACTGCCGCTGTTTGTGCTCGAGGGTTTTAGCTGTAGCAGAAACATTGTTAACTGCCAGATACCAAAGTAATTTCAGTTCTAACATTATTACCATTGATGGACTGCGGTCTGTTTGCACAAGCGCAGCCCAGCCTTCCCCCCCCCCCCCCCCCCCCCACCCTTCACTACACATACTGATGTTCAAAAACACAACAAAACACTATCAAATTCAAACGATCAGATTGTAACTGTCAATTTCTTATTGACTGATTTTATTCCATAAATTCACAATAGGCAAGCCATACTGGAGAAGTTTTCTCACCAAGCGAATGTACCATAGTGTTTTATACCAAGCACAATTAACTGGTTCTTTCTGCGGTTCCATTTTAATTGAAGGGGAAGTTTTTTTATATATATTTTTTCCACATATATTGTCAGACAATAGACTCAATACAGATAATATAACACAAAGCAAGTAAACAGCTTGTGTTTATTTCTGTACAGCCTGGAAATGGCTATCTGGAGAAGAAGTGGGGGGGGGGGGGCACTTGGTAGCCTTTCCCTTACCGCTTGTGTATAAAGAGCGAAGAAGGGGAGGGGGGAGTAATTCATGTGTCAACAGTAGGCCGCGCTGTGTGGAATTTCTCTCACCATTCGACAAAAAAGGAGAACCCAAAACTAGCACATTTACGCCATCCTCAATGCAAGTTTTTGTTTGCATGGTTACCAATTTGTATATGGGTAACCCCCACCCCACCTAGTAAAGATCAGGATTTGTGGTTTTTAATTCAGTTTCAGTCTTTTTTCTGTGGGCAAGTTCCGACAGGGATGAAAACTGGAGGGGCGGAGTTACCGTTGAAAGCACTGCTCTCACAAAAAGTCTTCCACAATTCCTTTTATTATGAAAGGCTGAAGTCGCGGAAAATACTAACATACAAATCGGTTACCACATGTATTAATAACTTGTTGAAACGATCCCTAAACGTGGAGTAGCAAGTTGGAGAAATTTCCTGTGTTAACCAATGGACAATATCTTCATTAATTTTACCTAACAAATTTGCAGAAACATTTTGTTTTACCAAATTATACATTTGTGAGAACAAGCGCAGCTGTGAATGCAAATGAAAAAAAAACAAAAACAAAAGCCAGACAGACACGTGAAGAAGTGCGTGTACAGAATATTTGGTCCCCTTTTTCTTACAGAGCAGTTCCGAAAAAAAACTATGTATTTTTTGTAGTATACACGAAGTGCTGAATTAAAAAATTACCTGCTTACTCTTCGTTTTTATTGGAAACGCTACAAAGTAATCCCCGGATTAACATATTAATAATTCTTTTTGGAAGTGCCTCCCCTTGAGTGAGACTAGCTACGCCCCTGCCCACCTCCCCCCCATCCATCCCTTTATATACGGAAAAACTTGATAATGTCGGTCAGTTTTTAAGGTGTTTGCATTTTTAAACAAAGTCCCAAAACCTCAGTGTGTGACGAAGCTTCAGGGTTTAACGATTACAATGGAAACGGTTCGTTCTTTTCAATAATCGGGGGTGCGGGGGGGGGGGGGAGGGGTTATGCCACGTTGAATAAGAGAAAGCACTTTTATTTTAAAGGTTCGTAATGTGTAAAAAGTCATTTTGCGAAAAATGTTTGAAGCTTCTTTTTTTTCGTGTATGTAAAAGAAGTTTGATTTAACAGATACATTCACCCGGTGGAAACTTCTCTATTAGCAGTCAAAACGCAAGCTCACGCGAAGAACCGGACACAACTTTTAACTTTTCCTCACTCCATTCATGAAACACATGATATTTCTGATGATCAAAAAATCTTTTGGTCAGACTTTCCTGGGAAAATGTAAATATGGTATAGAATACAATAATTATTGCAAACCCTTCATTATGTATGCATTTCTTTTAATTTATATTAAGATTTTTGTGGTTTCATACAAAATATGACTCCAGCAAGAAAATAAACTGTTTGATACCACATGATGCTTGAGTAAATACGTACAACAATTCACTTTGAATGACAGCAGAAAAACTAGCCCGTTTTCGCTACCATGTAGCGAAAATTACATTTATTAGATACAAAAAATACTATTCTGAACTCTTAAAATTCAGAATTGACCATGAACTAGGAGGTCACGGTCGACAAGGTAACTCTTATTTATCGCCTTTTAGGCCCAAATGATGGAAAATAAACTCCAAATCGCTCTGTCTCCAATAAGACATAATGATAAATTTCGGGGTTTGACATTGATGATGACTGAGAAGGTCAAGGTCACCGAGGGACTTCTTACATATCGTCTTTCAGGCCCAAAAGGATCGAAAATAAGCTCAAAATCGCGCTATCTCTGTTTTCGAGATAATGGTCAACTTCCGGTTTTTGACACTGGCCATGACCAAAAACGCCACAGTCACGAGGTACGTCTTACGTAACGTCTTTCAGACCAAAAGAGTAAACAATAAGCTAAAATCTCTAACCGTTTTCGAGGATAATAATCAAATTCCGACTTTTGACCTTGACCATGATCGAAGAGTCAATATCACCTAAGTACATCTTAAATAACGTCTTTCAGGCCAAAAGCGCCGAAAATAAGCTCAAAATCGCCCTATCTCTAACCTTTTTTGAGATAATGGTCAACTTAATCTTTTGACATTGACCATGACCGAGGAGTCAAGGTCACCTAAGTATCTCTTACATATGGTCTTTTAGGAAAAGGGCTCGAAAATAGGCTCAAAATTGCTCTATCTCTAACCGTTTTCGAGGTAATGGTCAGCTTCCAGTTTCGATATTGACCATGACAGAGGAGGTCAATGTTACCGAGGTACCTCTCACATGCGTTCTTTTAAAATAAGCCCCTACTCTAATCGTTTTCGAAGTAACGGATGCTCTGTTAAAAGAATCCAGAGTATTTAAAGAAGTTCCAAATTCTTTAGGGCGCACTCATAAACTAAGTATATGGGAAAAGATATGTGTGTAGAGGGGTGAGGGTAGAGGGGGGAGTTCTGGGGCTGTTATAGGAAACAGACAGTAGTGGAAACAGAGACTAGTGGGAAAAAACTGACTGTCACAGCGGTTGTGGTGGGGGTGTTTCAAAGCAGTGTGTGTTTTAACATTTACTGTAGTTTTTTCTAGTTCAGCTCAATTTTTCACAACAGGTCAGGGGCGGATTATAAAGGGCAAACAAGTTGAACGGATAAAGCTTAACTTTGAACACAACAGACATTATCGATTTGGTTCAAAATAGCGTTAAAACACAAATATAATCAACATATGCCAACTCATTTAAAAGAGCGTTGTCCCGCTAACAGTATCGATGCATGGATCGATCTTGATTACGCGTGAAGATTTCTTCCGTGATCACAAGTTATTCACGTGATAACCATTCTGCACAGCCATCACAAGTCACAGCTTCTTTCTGGACCAATGTTTAATGAAAACAATGATTCATAAAGCCTGCATTTTTTGTCATCCATTGTTAAAAATAAAAACAATAGATATTAATTGTTATAAACAATTAAGCACTTCTGCTTTTTGAACTTTCAGCCAAAGTTTTCATAAATATTAAGATGAAATTGTTGGCCATGCTAGATGATTCCTCTCATTTTCTTCCCTTATTCCCACTTGCAAACCTCGTTTGCAACTGAGTATAAGTTTGTAGTTTTTTCTGGAAGTTTCTGCCTTTTTTTCGTTTTTTATTATCTTTTTTCCGTTTGGATGGTTTCCAGAAAACCCCTACAGTTTTTAACAGAGGGTGATGAAATTTGGCAGACGTGTATAAGGTGACGAGGTCTCACCGAATCAGCAATTTTTTTACCTCAGAGGTCAAGGTGAAGGTCAAATTGAGGTCAAAGTTATTTTTTCCATAAAATGGTAACCAGAAAATTCCTCCTAGCGTTTGAGTCAGCAGAGCTTTATATTTGGTACACTTATGGACAATCATCAGGCCAAATATTTTTGACCTTGACCTCAGAGTTCAAGGCCAAAGTGATGTCATTGTCAAAGTAAAAAATCGGTAGTCGACTATTATCTCGAAAACGGTTTGAGAAAGAGTGATTTTGAGCTTATTTTCGACCCCATTTGCCTAAACAACGTTACAAAAGAGGTACCTTGGTCACCTTGACCTTCTCGGTCACGGTCAAGGTAAAAAACCTGAAATTGACCATTATCGCGAAAGCTGTTAGAGCGATTCTGGGCCGATTTTAACCCTTGAGCCTAAACAGCATTACATGAAAGGTAACTCGGTGACCTTGACCTTCTGGATCACGGTCAAGGTCAAAAGCCGAAAAATGACTATTATCTAAATAACGGGTATGGTTAGAGTGATTCTGAGTCCATTTTCGACTCTTTGGGCCTAAACAACGTCACATACGAGGTACCTCGGTGACCTTGATCTTCTCGGTCACAGTCAAGGTGAAAAACCGGAAGTTGACTGAGGTACCCCGGTGACCTTGACTTTCTGGGTCACGGTCAAGGCAAAAAAACGGAAGTTGGCTGTTATCTCGAAAACGGTTACAGATAGATATTTTGAACTCACGTTTAATCCTTTGGGCCAAAACGACGACAAAGAATTTGTACTGCTTGACTTTGAGCTTCTTTTTCATGTTTTCTTTAGTGCATTCTGCAAGTGGGTCTATTGTCTAGTTTTATAATCTATTCATTGCAACAGTGGGGATGCAACTATGCTCCCTGATATTGAAAACTGAAAACAAATTTCATTCGTTTTTCTTTGTTCTATCCCAGCATTATTTGCACTCCATTTCTTGTGAAAACCATTTGAATTCATATATATTTTGTCAAATAAAATATGTAGGTGTATGTTATGGGCTACAACAAATATCCCAGGACATTTGGTTGGGTCATTTGCCCGAATGGTTTGCTTCCTTGGACACCGTTTGGAATTGCCAACGAATAACATAGTGACGTTTTCTTTTCTTTCAACACTGTATCCCCTGGACTTCTTCAGGTTAGGCGTAAAATCGCATATGCAAGGGTGATTTTCAAACCGGACTCAGAAATCCGTTGGTGCAAAAATATTTTATTTCTCTTTTCTTTTCAGTTAATAATTTTTTTCCATGTTTGATATCAGCATGTTTTTAAGTGAATGATTTTCATAAATACATTTCCTTCTTTTTTTAGCACAGCTATACCTTTAACATGTCACAATGAAATTTTCAACACAGTTAATCGAGACACATTATAAATACCACAGAGAAAAGATTTTGTCATCCCTGGGGTAATTTTCCAAGCTACTGGTTTTGGCGGGATTTTTCTTTTATAGAAAAACGAATTTCGGGGTGAATAAGCAAATGGGGCCCGTTTTACTGAAGGTCAACATTACTTGAGAACTCGTCCTTGGCGGTGACCTCAAATAGAACTCAGGGCATGCTCAACATCTGTTAGACATGCTTACCGCACAGAAATAACCACCCGGTTTTGTTTGTCTGTTATGAGAAGTTCAAGGATATCTTTTGTTAAGGCCACTTCCCTTATGGTGAGTGGTCATCGTGGTCAAGGTAACATCAATATTTACAGAGATCAGATACAAATCTAGGCTATTTTGTTTAAATCTAGAAGCCATTCGGAAAATAAACAAATGGGTGAAATGACCAGCAAAACCGGAAATACACAGTAAACACTCATCTCGATTTCAGCAGGTTAACGAATGACCTCTGTTGTGTTTATTTTCCTTCTTTCGTTCGTCCTTCAGTGTGTGCAAATGTTTGAGATGACAATTAAGCATCTCGTTGGAACTCGATACTTGAGTGCTCTGTGTTGACCAGAAGCCCACGTGCTTTTGTACATTTTTTTTAGCTAAACTAACAGCGAAAACATTTTTAAAACGTCCATATATAATTTCATCTTTGAACGGACGGGGATGATGGGGGCGGAGGGGTGGGGGCGTTGAAGGGGAAAGGACAAGACAACAGTCTTGAATGCCCATAGCTATCTCGTTTGCAAAGTTAATTAGTTAAATAAATTTCTTTTAGTTCACACACGTGCTTCAATATCTATTCGACGTAAGGGAGGAATGCTAACCCCTCGTTGAACTTCCTAATCGCAAGCTGTCCCACGGCTGTTCTAATTAACGCAACAGGAAGGCTTCTGAAGAGCTGAATTAACTTGTCTGTATCAGGCTCGGCTTCACCTTAACCAGGGCACATACTAGGTTTGACTAGGCTAAATGTTACGCAAGGCGTTATGTGTATTCCGGGGAAAGAGGCAGAGATTTGGGGTTCAGAGGCACAGACGAAGCCGCATATCTGGCAGGTCACGACCTTGTTGTGTGAGTAATTTGGAGATTGTTCACACCGATTTACGCCTCGCCGAGTATTGTATTCATTCGGTTGTGTTTTTTCAACCATGTCAATGCGCATTAGGGTGCTGGTTCTTCTTAAATGAGAAATGTTGCGTCATAATGACCACTAATTAATGGCTATCTATGTAATTTGCACATTGTGTAAGTTTCAGCTATACCTTTAACACCATTGTACAGCGTCTTATTCAAATGATGATATAATCTCGAGGATGTACGTGGGCGGTGGTCGCGACTGAAAAAAGCGAAGATACAAATAAAATGAATAATTAAGAGAGAGAGAGAGAGAGAGAGAGAGAGAGAGAGAGAGAGAGAGAGAGAGAGAGAGAGAGAGAGAGAGAGAGAGAGAGTATCTACCTTGTAGTCATCGGAATGATTACTTTTAATATTAAACCCTCCAACCCCTCCACCCCCGTCTCCCCCACCAACCTCCCATGTTAACAAATCCAAGTTCATGCTTTGCAGGGATATACTTGCAGCGCCTTTGATCTGCAATTCTGTATTCAAGATTCTTGTACTATATTCAAGATGTCGAACTTTGTGACCTGGGGATTATGGTAGGCTTACCTCTGCATTTGACAAAGCGATCTAATTTCAAGCCACACCACAAAAAAAATTGTACCTATACTGGGAAGTACTGAACTTTGTGATCCCTGTTTGTCATTGAGAATATTAAATGAACTATTTCTAATCTGGACACACATCAAGGCTTTACTGCTTTTGGTTGCAATGCATGTACCAACAGTGCAGTTAATAAAACATGGATTTGGAGGTCGAGGAAATAGGTGCGTGTTTTGAGGACAACGTCCTCAGGAGATATTATGAATGCGAAGCAAAGTCTGAGAGCATTCGTGACCACTGCTTTGCTGTTCCGTTTTGAAAACGCTCATTATTTGCAACTAAATTAAATTTTGATGAAATCAAGAGTATTTGTCGCTCCATGGATCTGTTTAAAACAAAAGAAGGAAACTGGCAGATGAATGGAAAACCAGATATTAAAATAATTTTAACAAACACCAGTTTTATCTTTCGAACTTTTCGTTTCTGCACAGTGGGGTCAACACCCAGATTTCCAAACAGAAACCGTGGAGTTTTGGTAAATGTTCTTTCGAAATAACAATTGAAGAATTTATGCCACGTAGTTGAACGAGGTCTCCAAATACAGCTTCTGTTTTCACTAAGATGTTTTTAGCAGCTTGTTTAATTTGACAAGTAAAAGACCAAAGTTCTTCCCGAAGCATGATAAGCCGGATTCTTATAACGTAAATTAGTTAAATTCGATACTAATACCCAGAATTTTGATGAATATTTGCACCTACTTACAAATCGCAACAACACGTATCTTTATAAGGTGTTGCTATTTATTTGTTAATAAGACTGCTTCGTCGAGGGGGTATGGTTGTTAATTCTACGAGTGGATGTTTGGCGTTGTATGCTGTGCGCCTTAGCCCAGTTATTTGGTTACATTAGAACTGATCTTTATACACTAATGGGAGGGGGTATGAGCTTTTAAAAATTGTTCTTTCAGCCAACAACGTGACATCTATGCCGACATTTTGACGGACACATTTCAAAACAAAAACGGCCTTCGCAAATGATAGCGCGCGTAATTTATTGACAATGCAGTGGTCATCGGCTGGGGGTATATTTAGTGATAATGATACATACGATGCATATTTATTGTACGCCATATGCAAAATGATGACATATGTATACATTTATGACATAGCCTCAAGTGTTGTTACTCAAAATATACTATACGTACAATAGAATGTTGTCTACAATGTGCATTAATTGAGCAACAGAACGCAAATTAGGCATTGAATTCTTTTGGGGTGTCTCTGAGGGAGCGGGTAGGGGGAGGGGGGAAGGGTTACCCCGATACCAAAAAAAAAAAAAAAAAAAAAAAAAAAAAAAAAAAAAAGAAGAGGAAGAAGAAGAAGAAGAAGAAAACAAAGTCCTGGTATTTTCTGTCGTTTAGTTAGGCGGACGCTTCAGGGCAAACTAGGACCACTGCAGTGATCGCTTGTGCTACAAGATGTCCAACCTTTTGAAAAATCTTGTGTTATGGCATCGCCTTTTTCACAGAGTGTATCTGTCACAAAAAAAGGTCTAGGGTATGTGCCCCCAAGTGACAATAAAGCAAATATAGAAAGGGCCATGAAAATGTAGCATCTGATGACATATTTTCATGAACTGGGTTACATCTGTTACTCTTTCGGTACAAATCGAAGCCGTCATGATAAAATACAAACCAACACATTGTACTGGTGCACCAACTGGCAAATCCTTACCCTTTTTTTTTTTTTTTTTTTTTTTTTTTTTGCTTTTTGGTAGTATTCATATGTAATGTAGGTGACATTGCTATCCCGCCACAAATGCATGCATGCATTCATGACTGTTCTTTCGGAAACAATTGTCCAGTACGGAACAACCAGTTTTGTCTGATGTGCTTTGCGTAAAAACACCATGTCTTGGTGTAATGCAGTCGTGATTAAAAACTATCAAAATATCAAGGAAAGGGTACTGAGGTCGATTTCAGAGAAAACACCTACAGGTTAATATTTTATGAAATCTAAAACACGCTTCGATGAGCAGATCTTGCAATGCGTGGAAATCTCCTTGAAAAGTGGACAAAGTAGGCCAGGAAATCAGTGCTCATGAAATATGCATGAATATCAACCACTGCTATGGTTACCCTTGTGGCTAGCATTCGCAGATGCGCGTTATGTCAATGCCAACATGCGGTCATCTCAGAGCATTCACCTTCCAATATTCTGAGATAAAAGTAAAATGCACTGTTCAATTAGTGATTAGTTGAGACAGATCGCCGATAGAATTATTGGCAATCAGTGCCCTCAAAATTCCGGTATTCGATATTAACAGCAAATTCATGCAGACTGTTTTTTGAGTCACTGGCATGCAAGTCAAAAGCATCAACTCCTAGCAATGCAGGAAAGGATCGCAAAGTGAACTTCAACTTTCCGCCGTGTGACTGACCGGCCATTGCCTTTGTTTTGGCGCGCATACGTGCAGTTTGCTCGAATCGGACAGCTATGACCTTGAGTGTTATTTGACAAAAAAAATAACAATGCTTGGCAATGCCCATTGAACATTTCGAAAGGCCAGTTTTGATTGGTCATTTATGTCTGGTGCTATTTTCGTCTACAAACTGCAGTCTCACCGTGTCTGCGTTTATTTTTAGATGCTACGACAAACCTTGTATGTCGCAGAGTAATTACTGACCCTCAAGGGGCTTTTTTGCCTCAGTGAATCCTGAAATTGGAAGTTTTTATTAACTTATTTCATATGAAAAGAAACGTCCAATTATCAACCGTCAGACCCGGACAGGTCTTAACTAAGTGGCAATCTTAGGAAGCGATGTGAGAAAGTACGAGGTGGTCAACGCACTTTTACCCCTTAAAAGTTAAAGGCACTTTGTTCGCATGACTTCGCATTCCATACATTCCAGCCACCTATGACAACTAATCCGAATGTTGTGTCTGGTTCAAGGCACCCTCGAAACAAGCTGTCCGCAGTGGCACGCCTCATCGAAACCAACTCGTTGCGCTGCTCAACAGGTACGAGCCTAATCCGTCTGTGCGCTCATATATTATAATATATATATGTCAAGGTTGAGATTTCGCGGTCGCCCATGGCGACCAACTTTTGGCTGGGGCGACTAACTTTTTCGAGTTGGTCGCCCGAGTGGCGACTAACTTTTTTTCTGAGTATTTTCAGGTAAATACTGTTGATTATTTTCAACACCATTTTGTTATTGTTTTTTTTTTTCACGTGAGGCGGGCTAGACAAATTTTGCAAAAATTGCGCTGGACGACTAACTTTCGTGCCGGGCAACCAAAAAATTTTACTAAGTCTCAACCCTCTATTGTGTATCATGAAGGTAAGAGTATTACTGGTGCAAAGAGATCTAGTAAGAACTGGATTGAAAGACTTTCGACCAGTCCAGATCCGGATCACGGCACCGGCTAATGTGGTGGCGCTTAACACTATGTTCCTTAGCTGCGACTTTATTTGCTTGGGGCCAAAAACTAAAAGGGTACGGTGTTATGCTTGAACAAAATTCCAAAAAAGTTTTATCCGTGTCGATGTATGAATGTGGCGTGTTCTTTCCTTTTTGTTTGTGATTCTTGGTAATACTACCCATTCAAGAGTATAGTCAGGTTTTAAGTTGTTTTGTTGGGAATGGTGGGCGGGGGGGGGGGGGGGGGGGGCGGGTGTTGGAAAGACTTACAAATGAAATGCTTATTGTTAAGTTTTAAGTAGTGTTGGGCTGTGCCATGTAAATCTGTACCAGGAATGCTGTGAACTTGTTGATAGATTTCACATTTGAGACTCAAGCAAAAGAATAAATTACAACTTGTAATTTTATTACAAAAATATTCTTTATATACACTGAATATACACGAAGTCAAAGCATATTCGATAGGCTGTATTGATTATTTTAAAACTATTTTGATTGTTTAACATCAGGGAATATGTCCGCAAGAGGCTAAAATTTTCATCTTTCTACAGAACCATAGTTTTAAATTTCCATGCAAAACGTCTAAAACATAAAACCATGAAGTACTGAAAGTACCATTTTGCTCAGTTTAGCTGCTATTGTAAATACCAATTGCAATTGAAGCAGATCTTTTGATATCACACTTCGTCAAGTTAACCTTTGAACACATAAGTGTTAAGTTAGTCTCAATAACTTAGCTCTTTATATACAAGACGCATATAACTTAAAGCGCACGCAATAAATAACACGAATGGACTATACACTTTTACCGAGCCGCCATCAAATCTGGCTATTGTTTTTCCGGCTTTACTGTCCTTTTTTTTTTTTTTCAAATATAAACCTTTTCCTATGTTCTTAGTTTTTTTTTCCCAATAACCACCATCCCAATACTTAACTACAAAGGCTTAAGATTACAGAAAAAAAGGAAAAGTTAAGAATACCCAATAATTAATTCTAAAATCTGAATGATTGCTGACATTTCGCTACTGAAACCAGGATCTGAATTTTTAAAATCAAATGTTTTGAATGTCGACTCTTGTGAGACATACTATACATATTCTTCCCAAGTCTTGGACACAAAATAAAAATAAATTACTACACTTCTAAATGAATGAATATACGTCGTACATACACGCGGTATACAAGCTGACACGTAATACTGTTGTTGCATTCACTTGCATTGACAACACTCCGAGGCGAGAGAAGAGAAAATAACGAACGAGAAACGATCCAGAGAAAGTCAAAACTACGCGAAACAACCGGGGGACTCGAATGGACAGGAGGGATACCTGGTCGAGTAGGCAGGCCACGAAATACAGCTCTCACCAACGCCCTAGGAACCCCCTCCAGCCACAAGTACTACGCCCTAGAGTTTAACATCAGTATCTCAAAGCAGTCAAGCTAAAATATTACAAACCGCTAAGATACATAACGCCACAAGCCTAACACTGATTTACAGATCACATTCTTTTTCTGAAGTAGCGAGTAACAATATGGCCTAAACGTTTCAGGTTGCAACCACCGCTGTGGTATGTCACAAGAAAATGAAACTGAAGATTTTGTATTAATAACGATTACCTAAAGATCAACAAATGTTACACTGCTCATGCGAAGCACGAGACGGGGTCGTTCTGTTTTAAATAACCAAAAAACACTTCATCTTATAACTAATTATTCAATGACTGTACACAACTCTCCAGTGGAAAGAGAACAAATTGCATTGTTTTGTGCATTGATTTGCTACAACAAAAGTCAAGAAAAGTACTTTTTTCTTTTGTTTATAGTTCTTAAACTGTTCCATGCATAGCACCACAGAATCCCCTTGTCCCTACACCAAACGTGACTAAGTACGCCAAGGGATCGCACACGATAGCGCACTATCGGCAACCCGGCTTCAGCGTACCCGGACACACAAAAACTACCAACAAGCTAGTCACAGTGTCACATACTTTACTCAGTCTTTGGGGAAGCAAATGCCTGCCCACAGTTCTTTGGTAGCAAGCTGAGCAATCTCGAATACACCCCCTTGGAGGCGTTTGTTCTTCAACAGTTTTTGTCACTGGAGTTCACTATTTCGCAAGTTTTCGGCAAACACCAGCGACTCAAATCGACCTAGAGTGCGACCATCAGTTCCACGAGAACGGACAATGCAGTCCAAAACCTGGGGACTCGCTGTCCGTCGATGAGTGAACACGTTGTTGCGTAGTCGTAGTTGGCGGCCTGCGAAGCCTGATCCACGCGAAGTTGTGGTCAAATTTGAAAACGTGCCTAAAGTTGAACTATCATCACATCGGTTCCCCAGTGCTTCCAGCGGAGCCATGGAGTGATCTGGATTCAGTGGGAACACGTAGGGTGTCGGACTCAACTTCGTCAGGTTGCATCCAGGAATGCTTAAGAATATCATCTAGGTGCGGCCTCTCGGAGGGCTTCAGTGACAAGCACTTGCTTATAAGATCTTTCACATCTAAAATAACAGAATAGGAAAAGATCCAATAAATAAACAGATTTACGTTTGTGAAGTTTACATTTAAAATCTGTTTTATTAGTGTTAAAAGTTAAAATTCCTTATATTTTTTAAAATTTGGATTCTATATGTTTAAAATACTGAAAATTACTATAATACACACCTGTGGAGAGTTTGCCGCGAAAAACCAGATTGGCTTTGAGAATCTGCTCATCCTGCTCAAAAGGAATGTCTCCGCAAACCATGTCGAAGAGAAGGATTCCCAGCGACCAGACTGTCAGAGCGGTAGCGTCATAACGGTGGTATCGGATCCATTCTGGTGGGCTGTACACTCTCGTGCCTGCAAGTACAGAAAGGACAACACAACGTTATTAACTCGCGTGCGAAATTAGCTTTCAAGTCACAAACAAGACTTTTGAGGAAATTTTCACTGAAACTATAGTATAGGCAGAGATCTAAGACAAGAATGACCATGAAATGGCTCCACTAAAAGAAATCAAAATTCCGCAGCATTCGCGAACTCAAGGTCCCACAGACGGACAATCAAATATTTTTATTGCTTGGCCGACTAGACAACATGTGAAGGGTGCACCGATAGCCGTCATGGGACTATGGAAAATTCCAAGGCTACTAATTTCATTCAAGCCAACCCAGCACATTTCCCGCCACATCTCACAACTGCCAGGAAATCATTGATCAACCTCAAGGCTCTCCGTTGCTGGCTCGTCTTCTCTACTTGCTGGCCAAATGCCAAGTCAGCCAAATCAATAATTCATGAGCCACGCGATTTCCATGGACAAATTCAGCATGCAAGTTGCCTGTAGCAACATTGATTTCTATGCATAGTTACGCAATGATCTTTTTTTTTTTTTAAACACATTGCGCATAATGACACTGGCAAAAAATTTTCAGTTTCAACTAGACAGCTATGAATAAGATGCAACACGACTCTTCGTGTGCGAAAATGACAATATACAGCACTTGCAGCTAAGCGGCCTTGGGCCTGCTTACCACGTGAACAGAACATGATAGCGTCTCTCAAATGGCACAGCCATGTAACAACTGGTCACTGAGATGATTATAAGTCATGAAACTAGTCTAGTGTGGCTGGGACGATAGTCAGACAGGAGTGCCAAAAACAGAACTAGAAAGAAGACCACGTGGCTTCATATAAAAAGCCCTTTTTTCACCCAAGTGTTTGATTTTTCCCAGCTACGACCAACTTAAGTAAGACCAGCCGTTAATGTTAACATTAACGTTAATGGTATTCCGTCTCAGGCGCGTCGTCTTTAAGGGTTATTTTCACAACACGGCTCATTTAAAGTACACAATGGGATATGACAACAAGCCTTTGCCCGCATGGCATTCCAAAGATACCGAGCCACTCCAATACCAGTGTGGTCCCCGCAAGCTATTCGCGTCTTTACGCAAGCCTGCTTTCCATTGCTAACTATGAACTTAGTCACCTACTTAGCTCAACAATCTTAAATCTTGTATACATAGCAACTGCCCATTCAGACTTAAACACACATGAACGACAAAATGTGCCTTTTCCTTTCGTACCTAACTGGGTAAATAGGTAATAGGCTTTCTCGAGACCAATTTCAAACAATCGAGAAATATAAAAAAAAAAAAAAAAAAACATCCTTCTCCCCACACCGAAATATTTAGAAACTTAGCCCAAGTGTTCATTAACGCTTCCCGCGCTTTTTTAAGGTTATATCATGACCTGGACGGTTCGAGAGGTCGCTTCCTTTCACCAAAATAAAAAGTTAATGAGCTGATGTCAAACGAAACTAATGAGCCTCCCCAATGCCTTTCTGAGGCCAAAGATAGCAAATACTAAATGAGCATCTTTTTCACCCTCCCCTATCCACCATTTTGATAATTTTCGTATCCTGGACAAATTAACCACGTGACACGAGGTCATGGTTCATAGTTAAAAACAAAATTTGAACCACATTTTTTTACCCCGATGTAAATCTAGCTTAGGAAAAACCAAAAACTCGACCCCACTCCCCTCCCCCTCCAAAAAAAAAAAAAAAAAAAAAAAAAAAAAATTCGCATACAAGTCCTTGGCTACAAGGTTTACTTTCCAGATTGTTGCTCAAGGCGACCAAAGTACAAACACTCCCATTTATCACACACAAGATGAAGGCACACAGTTGCAATGAGTGTGTGCTTATTTTTAGGTAGAGTGCAACATCGCAGTTAACTATCAAGTGCAAGTTTTGCTGGTTCTGACTCGCCAAAGCAAATGGGGAGGAAGATGCATTTGTTGATATGGCGTATCTATGGATACCTGGCTCACACACTTCTTATGCGGCACACCTTGCCTCCAGACAAACAGTTTCCTGTACCTGGATAGATTGGAATGCCTTAACATAAACATCGGCTCTGCGATTACCAGCCAAGTTCACTTACCATATTACGCAGGAAAAACTGGGAAATTAACAAAAACATGGAACCTGGCAACTGACCCAGACATTAATCACCTATTTGGAAACGAGCCCAGAAACACAATATGCCATTTCCTCCGTCACCGAAGAAAACATTCTCGAAAAGGACCGGGAACAACTTTAGTCTAGACATTTCATTTGCGTTTTTTTTTTGATCAACTTCGGACTTAGAACGTTTTACGAAGTTTTATTACAGGAATTGTGGTGTAGGCCGAAAAAAAACTCAAATATTGCATCCTACGCACAGCCTGTTTCACGTGGGAAATCGATAGCATTTTCGAGCAGCTTGTAAACATCTTTTACGACCTCTGCACACTACCTTCAAAATCGATAACTATGAATGGGACCCAACATAAGCTGTTACCATGAACATTTTCCACGAACTCTCAAATATATATAACCAGACAAACGACAGTTCATTTTTTTTAATTCTAACTGCTTTTAAATCAAGATACTGAAACAGTACACTAGCAACAAACAGTCCATCCAACCCTAGTCAACAGCATCTGAAAAATGAAATAAATGTTTGCTTACCGTCAAAATCTGTGTACAGTTGTTCTTTAAGGAATGCGCCGGAACCGAAATCGATGAGCTTCAATTCGCCTGTCTTGAGGTCAACTAAGATATTCTCGTCTTTCAGATCACGATGTACAACTCCGTTTTTATGAACTTCAACGACTGTCTCAACGATCTGGCGAAAGAACCGTTTAGCAAGATGTTCGGGTAATGGACCCTTGTCGGTTATATAATCAAACAGATCCTTGACCGGTTCTGGACGCTCCATAACTAAAATAAAACTGTCTGATTTTTCGAAGTAATCCAATAATGCAATACATCCTGGAATGTGCGACACTTTCTTGAGAAGTTCAATTTCCATTGGAAGAACTTGTCCATTGACTTGAACCAAATCGGTCACTTTGTCCTTTGATATGTGTTTAACAGCAACCTGAAACAATTCAAGTAGGATTTCCCTCATGTTAATGTGTCCACATCATTTAGTAAAGGACATCTGAGGGAAAATTCCCTCAGAAGAGCTATGGTTTCGATCTGGAACTAATTGATACTTCTGTAAAATGAATTAATGCATCTCGTAGAAGTTAAACATAATACAGATTTCAATATTCTGTTTACTTTTGAAATAAACCAGTTCAAATGAAAATACCAACTGAACCAGCAACTAATTTGAAGACACACATTTAAAATACAAGTCTGAACTTACCGATTTGCCGTCTCTTTTTCTTGTTCCAGCATAAACGGTCCCAAAACCTCCAGAGCCGAGAACATGTTCTACTGTGTACAGCTTTTCAAAGCTCTCCTTTTCTTTGACTGAAACAAAAAAAAAAGTTTATAAGTATCCATATTGAAACACGTGGTTGATTGATATCCACGAAAATTTCAAAGAACTCCAAACAGGTAAAAAATCCAAATCTGGGTAGTCTCTTACCTTTCTCTTCTTTTACGCCTTTTTGCTTCTCTGTTGAACAGAATGTTGTCAAATTACTTATTCTTTTTACGAGCATCTTGGCACTGTTTGATGAAAACATCGTTTGACAATTTCAGCAATATCCGTGTGCTATGTACGACTAATTTCAAAACACTAGCATGTCTGTTTGTAGACGTTATTACTAGTAGGTGTAGTCAAGAATGATCACGATATTCTTGCGCACATTCAGACTCAGTTGACGCTCAGATTTGGATCGTTGCCAAATAATTTTATGTGCGTGATTTCTGCCGACTGCAAAAAGTAATTTATTAAAAACGTTCAATAATTGGAATATTTTCACGCATTAAAATATATTTATTTGTCTTTCGATTTTAAAATTTTTAAAACCAGACATGGAACTATTTTACTTCAGCGTACGTGTAGTGTCTGGTCAAGGCGTTATGCAGTAGTGACCTTGGCGGGATGCCAGTTCGCGCGAAATTGTAAACATTGAGACCGGGACCAATCACATTTGAGATTACGAAAATATCAAAACAACATGGGCGGGACTTAGCAATAAGTGACATGTTAAGCTTCTCCCCCGCATAACTAACATACCAAGTCTGCACTCCCCCACATTGACATGCAGACCTCTTATGTTTTGACGGGGCACTCTGTCTGACATCTTGGGTTATAGAATTTGGCTAAATGCGAAGTTTATGTCCGTCTGCGAAAGTGTATTATAGGTTGCATGAGCCAACTTGCAACGGAAGAGTTTTTTATTTCTGTTTAGTTTATCGGGTCGAACTTCATATGATCCGAAAAACAACATGCACATATTCCAAGTTCTTACAAGTGGAAAAGTGTCATCGCTGTGACCTTGTGAAACAGCGACTTTTGAAGACAGGACCTAATTTTTACATGATGGCCATGTGAAATGTCAGCTCCGAGTCTGAAGTAAAATCTATCTATTTATCTGTCTATCTATATATTTATCTATCTATCTATCTATCTATCTATCTATCTATCTATCATACTTGCAAAGTTTTAGTTCGGGAGATTTCTTCAAATGCGTTTATGTGCGAAAGCGGGTGTGGAGGAGATGTAACTCCTAAATTTGTTAAATGATATTTCTGCATGCTTGGCAAATTAATAGACGAAATAAGTGTAATCGATCTAATCATTCCCAAAATCAAGGGGGGGGGGGGAGGGGCCGTAGGTCCAGCACTGCTTAATTGCAATTGGCACTAAAATAATTCGTTTATTATATCTCATTTTACACATTATCAATATTTCACCAAAAAAAGAAAGAAAAAAAATCGCTTTTCAGCGACAGACGTTTTTACGTTTTAAATTCTTTTAAAAATTGTTTGCGCAATTCAGCTAAATTGGATGACTTCCTAAGGTAATTATCAGAGCCAACTCGCCAAGGGGGTTGGGGAGGGGGCATAAACCTCCTTCCCCCTTTTTTTTCTTTTTTTTTTTTTTTTTTTTTTGCTGACTAACTCTAGCTTTTTTTCTCTTGAAACTAAATACGCAATGATCACCTAAGTATCGGCATATGTTTCACAACCTTAACGGAAGCTTGCCCACGAATACTGTGACCAGCGGGGTGCTATTTTGAGGTTTCTGGGGGTAATCTATTTGGAACTAAATATCAACCATGCAACAATGAAATACTGTAGTTTTTGTAACCATATGAAAAAGAAAAGAAACGATGATGGTAGGTCTAAATCTCATTTCATCCAAAATTGAAAATGTAACTCTTTTGCAAATCAAATCGCGATGGATACTACCTAAAGAAATCAAGGCCAAATGCCAAAGGAGTAAGATATGCATATGTGTCATTAATATTTCCGTCAATTGATCATTGTTGGGTTGGTCGTCTGGAAAAAGTGATAACTTTAGAGAAGTCTATTCGTACTGAAATTGAAAAGCAATCGATCAACAATGTCGGAGCAGAATTATTTTCAATTAAAGTTTACAAATCTACATATATACGATAGGTACCCCTACCTTTCTGTTGTGAATAAAGGACAAAAAATGCAATGCATGAGAACTGCCTCCGTTATTTTAACTAATGAAATAATGTGTTTGATTTCGTAACTTAGTTTCTAGATGAGTTTTGTGTTTTTTTTTACACGAACTTTTATTTCAATTGTTTAGTTATTCATGTATTTATTTATTGAGAGAGAGAGAGAGAGAGAGAGAGAGAGAGAGAGAGAGAGAGAGAGAGAGAGAGAGAGAGAGGGAGGGAGGGAGGGAGGGAGGGAGGGAGGGAGAGAGAGAGAGAGAGAGAGAGAGAGAGAGAGAGAGAGAGAGAGAGAGAGAGAGAGAGAGAGAGAGAGAGAGAATGAAAATGCGTGTAACTTAAAAAATATTAAATATATCTGGAGATATGTCGACTTAAAACGTACGATGAAATGTTTCTGTTCTTCTTGCCAAAAGAACAAACATGTCCAAGGACATGACCCAGCCGAGTTACCAAACAAGGAAAGAGAGAAAAACTCTGAAATGAACACTGTTAGACCACAAAAATGAAGAACTTTGTTTCTGAACGTGACTTTTTCATAATTTTAATACACAAAAACGAGTTTTCCCGGGTAGAAGGTACAGAAGCTACCCGAAAAGGGATGTTGGTGAGGTTTGGTTTTACCGATTCACGTATTTACCGACAGTTACACAATTTTACAAAAAAAATTTAAATTCCACCATTTCGGCATTTTTTGTCATTTGCAAAAAAAGGCAAAATCCAGGTGGAGAAGCACCTAAGAGACTTTCGATTAAAATTTTATAACTATTTGAAAAAGACAGAGAGAAATGAGTGGTTTGACAACTCAGCTATTTACTACTATTTATTTAAGTTTTTGCCAAACTTACCCCTGGGGAACAACCCTGCGCAACATCTAAACGATTGGAGTAAAACTGCAGGAGGAGAAGCATTTTAAAAATGGGTCAAAACGGGCACAAAAAGTACCACCATTTTATCAGTTTTTCGTCAATCGTCAAAAACAGTAATAGCCAGGTGGGAGACCACCCAGGGAACATTCCTGCGTAATATCAAAACGATTGGAGATACACTGTAGGAGGAGTATCATTTTAAAGAAAAAGTTTAACATACGCACATACACTCAAGCCCTCTATAGTGATACGACTAACCCAGTCCGACAAAGTCGGCTGGACTAAAAAAAAAAAAAAAAAAAAAAAGAAAAAAAAGAACATCGAGGCATTCACAAAACCAGAGACACAATGCACTCGTCTTGCATGTTGGACAGCAAAGTATTGATGACAGAGGCCAACCTTTAAAAATTCGTACCAACCGCATTTGATTCACCATGATTACTATTATATTATAAAGCACTCTTAAGAAACTCTGTGGTTGCACTTCCACATCTTTTTTTGCCTTGGTTCCCTTTAGACAATTCCCAAAACCAGTTCTTTGAGTGTGGGACTTACGGTGTCCCACAAGAAAGTACGAAAAGTGGGCGTTTATAACTCGAACCAAGGTTGTTTGTTAATTCTGGTCTTTCGGTTATTTCTTCGCATGGAACTCCATAAGTTTTGTTCAAAATACCATTGTGTGTTAGTTTTCGTCATAACTGATCAGTTCTAGTACTCTCATCATGTCGATTTACCTAGGATTAGATTAACTAACCCCGAGCAAATTCACAGGGTGAAAAGCGCACACTTGGGATTAATTAATCCTGGTTGTATTAGATAAACCTGAGCAAAGCCGCAGTATGGACACTCGTCTGATTTGCTTAGTTTGGCTTGAATTTCTCAATAGCCTAATGACAAAAACACTAGAGTTATGTCCTGTTCCTTACATCGTGCGTAAGCTTATAATAAGAAAGTCGGCGGTATGACAAGCCACGGATGTAAGCCAGTCAAGATAAGTTAAGCCGGGTTTTAAACCGTAGTATGGAAAGAACATCGCAGGGATTGCCTTTTTTACTTAATTGCGGTCGACTTGAAAAGTTAAGCCATTCCTAAGATGATCACACAGTATGAAAAGAGCATGAAGTTTGGGGAGGATTGGAGAGAAGGCAGGTTCAATGGGGGAAATGTGATTCAATTTTATATCGTAACTGTTCTTCTAAAATCAGCATGTCCCCATAAATGAGCTAAATAAAATATTTTGTAAATTTCAGTATTCATTTTTTTCTCCATTTTAACTTATATATTTTAATATTAATATTTGAGAATTTATTTGGACCTTGATTCACTTTCCACCATCTGAGATTTTCACTTGCAGTTCCTTAACATGATAACACAAAAAATACTTAACCATCACCAAATTTAAGACACGGTTCAACCACATTAAATGCAGGCTTCAAAATGACCGGCAGCTGCCACCTTCGATTTTTGACAACAGTTTCTTGCAGAAAGATGAGAACTCCTAAACAACTTTAAACGTCAGTTGAAACGCAGTAATTCGCGTGCGTTGTGTTCTTAGAAGGATTTGCGTTGCCAAAAAGTACTGTTGTGTGTAAGCACATAAACACAAGCACTGAACGAGTGCATTCGTTTTTCGTGTTTATTCATTCTTCGCCATGCCGCAAAGGTTCTTTTTTTTTAAATTTAACTGCGATTTCTACAGCTGTTCCGTCTGTTGCCAACAAGACTTTTTGTTTCGCCCATCCACTGAGGATTCCAAAAATAAAAAAATCTTACCGAAAGGTTATAACCACTTTTAAATTTTAAATCTGTGGTATATATGTAATCTGCCTAAAATTTTTAGGAAGATTGTAATCTGCCTGATTTTGGAACCTGAAAATTTGACAATTTGCCTGAAATCATAGGAACGTTTGTAATCATGATCCACCCCATTCATAACCCCCCCCCCCCCCAAGCGATTTGTCTATTCAAATATGTGATCGTAGGAATAAAAGGCGATAAATGTGGTCAACTACCGGAGGAGTAAGAATTAGGAAGCTGCATTGGCATTTTGATCTCAAAATATAATACATCACAGAGGTGTGGGAGGGGGCTTGATTGACATTTATATCTTTGCATTTATTTTATCAAGAAATTGCAATTTCCAATTGCATTTAATCACATCAATACTATTGTAAAAGTGTGATCAATCAAGACATAAAACAAAGAAATCAGCAAAAAAAAAGTCGCGCATTTACTTAATCAAGAAATTGCAATTATAAATTGCATTTTAACATATCAATAGTATTATGCAGGTGTAATAACTCAAGGCATAAAAAGAGAGCAAGTGGTAAACAAGATACACGAAACGAACGAGCAAACCGACCACTCAAATGTATTTAATTGCAATTAAACACATCAATCGCTATTTATCCCTACGATCACATATATGAATAAATGACAACCAATTCCCATAAAACGCGCGAGTAGATAATAAAAAACTAGTGTTATGCATGATCATAACCGAATATTCTTCTCTACTTAATTGCAATTGATCACATCAATCGCCTTTATTCTTACGATCACATATTTCAATAGGTTTACAACCAAATCACATGAAACAGACGGTTATGAATGGGGTGGATCATGATTATAAACGTTCCTTTCATTTCAGGCAAATTGTCATATTTTCAGGTTCCAAAATCAGGCAGATTACAATCTGCTTGAAAATTTTAGGCAGATTACAATGTGCCTGATCGAACCAGGAATTTTACAATCTGCTTGAAATTTTCTGGCAGATTATAATCTGCCTGATTTGACAGTTTGCCTGTAACATATATATATAGCGGATATATCTCTTTATGCGCCAGCTGTTTAGTTACTTATTGTTGATCAGGCGCCATCTATCGATCAGAATGAGGACGTACAAATTAACAGATTTGAAAAACTAAAATGAGAAATATGGTTCCAGAAAATTAAGAACTTAGTTTCGTTTTCATCAAATTAAGTTTTTTTAACTTCTGTTTTCAATTAATTATAAACGGATTCTTAAAGATAGTCCCAAATATTTCAGAAGAATACAGTGCAAATTGGCTTTAAAATCGAAATACCCAAAGCAACTTAAAATCACTACTTTACATAACGAACTAAAAGTTATGTTTCTAAAGTAACAACAACTTGCATGAACAAACACAAAATGTGGATGTAAAGCTGTCGCCAGTAGACAATGCTTAACACATTAATCTGAACCATATGCAACACGAAATTCTAGAAGTATTGCTTAGGTAAAGCATATAGATTTAAAGAGTGACAGCAGCACTACCTGGGTACACCAACAAAATTAACGGAAATGAAAACATATCTGTAAAAACTAAACAATCAGATTCCAGCAAAAAGTACGAAATTAGCTTTTTAGAAATTAAATACTAAAATCTGTAAAATAAATGGAACGTTACTATCGAGTACCGCGATAAAATATGTAAACCGAATCAGGTGCTAAGAAACAAAATAGGCCGACACGAATATGGCGCTTCCATTTAATATTCGACGAGGCACTGTAGATGGTCAATTGTTACAACTTTTAATGCTTAAGGACAAACAAAGCTATAATCCACATAATCAATACATGTATAACGTAAAGTATATCTTTTTAAAATAAAATACAGCACAGGTTACCAATATTGCACATCTGGTTAAAAAATGAAAATGAATTTCTATACAGAAACATTGTGCAAACAATTCTCTTTTCAAACAAGTATTTCCTACAAGGAAAACGTAAACATCATGCACCCATTTAATGCAACGGAAACATTTTATACTGAAATACCACTCTCAAATCAACTCGCGGAGAGACTACCGGTTTTCTGACTACTCTCCAAATAATCCTGCTTAAAATGTTTCCCTTCTTTTGACTATGACAAAAGCATATTAAAAAACATCATACTCCAATCTTCACCCAAGAATATAATAACACATTATCAACCACTGTTGCAAGGTAAAACATTTTAAAAGGGAAAGCCGAGCAAACTTTCCAGTTTAACTCTTTGCCGGGGCATTAAAAGTGTCACAAAGAACGCATTGCTACAAAGTCCATCACACCGTGCGGCAAGGGAAGGCCTGCAATGTTGCGAATGTTCATGACACCAATTCTGCTGCGAATAACTTTCCTACAAAGGTTTTGCAACCTTTCTGCGTTTGAACAATACTTGTACACCCATCTGTAAAATTCCCGGTCTTCTTCGTGTTGACATTCGAAATTCAAAAGCTCGTCCACAGCGGATAGTTCTTCAGATCTAGGAAGAATCCCTGCAGAAAGCAGTATTTCGACAATCCTTTGATAGCGCTTGTTGGTCGTCCGTGCTTTTTGATTCCACATAAAGCACATTGTGGGAGTGTATTGACGGGATGGATAACGGATGTGAAATGCAACATCGGCTCCTTCTGCTAGCAACAGAAATGCTATTTTCTCGTGACGAAATCGCAACTCCGCAGTCATTCCCAACAGGATGAAAAGTAAGTTCATGGACTTGAATTCAAAACCGAACTTCCTAGATTCAATTAAAATTCGAGCAGCATCCAATGCATTATGCGCAAAAAGGGCGTCATGTAGAAGCGTCGGATAATAACAGCACCCGCCGCTGTTACAGGGTTCGGCAGTAAGCAGGACTCGAACCATTTCAGCACGGTTGTACCGCACAGACTGGACCATGGGGCAGCCCTGATATGTGCCATGCTGAAACTTTGCCCCTGCGCCTATACAAAGTCTTATAATCTCCACGCTACCCCTCTCCACAGCTAATAGAAGCGGATGTCCCACCCTTACGCATCTAACTTGAGACAAATCTGCACCATTATCCAATAAGAATTTACATATTTTAGTGTTATCTTTTAGAATAGCAAGCTCAAGTGGCAGTCGATTCCCACCAGAACACTCATTCACATCTGCCCCTGAAAGCAAAAAAGAACATTGGTGTACTTGTCGCATACAAACGAAATCTTTCACTATTGTGACTGGGAAGGAGTTATTTATAAAGTATGAAGTACCGGCGTACGATAGGAAATATGCGAACCTGCGGCAAGGGGGGGGGGGGGGGGAGGGTGTAAAAAGTCGGAAAATTTTGCATACCTACTTTTTGGACGACGTTGTACTCGGAATACTTTAAAAAAAGTAAATAAATGGAAAACTCTTAATGTTTTTTTCCATTCTGTTCTCCACAAAAACACACCAGTCCAGTTTACATGTCCCCCTTTTCGTATTTCGTGACTTTTTCTAAAGACCTTTTTATTGCATCTTTATGCATACCATTCTTAACTAAGTTTTCAACGCAAGCAAAGTCTTGACGAAGAACGGCATCAATCAATTCTGTGCTTCGTTTGTTGGTGGCATCATCTTTTTCTGAAACAAAAGCGATCTTGATTATTCAAATTGAAACCTTTTATACTTGACTAAGCATTCCCTTCCTGACGTGTTCAATAACGTACAGTAAGATAATGTATCTCTATAAAAATACACATTTTTAACTTTTGCTTACTTAACTTTTAACTGTTTTCTTCCTTAAGTATAAAATTTTTCAACAATTTAAGCAATAAAATATACTTTCAAATTGTTGTCTGAAGCCTTTTTGTAGTTTATTCCATTTCTTCCCTAAATGGAGGTGAAAAAGGTATTTCTTCCATATTGGAAAAAACGAGTAAAAACCTTGGTTTTTGTCCCAACTGGGAAGAAACTGGCTAACCCTGCCATTTGCGCAAAGATCACAATAATAATAGTCTATATTCTATTAACACTTCTTATGAACGTCAGAAGGACAATGCTGGAAGCTACTCCTTGTAAAAGAGCACGACCATATAAATATTTTCTTATTTTTTCCGAAAAGAAAAAAATATATTGATGATAAATTAAGGTTACAAAATATTGGACAAGTCTGTAATAATAGGACTGCTGTGCAATCATATTTTGCTATGGTACTTTCTTACATTATTTTGCATACAACCTATTTTTCGACCTTTTTTCTATAATTTTTGTGTACGGTTGACTCATAATTTTGCAGTAGATACGTCAAGTGGGAATTCGCTCATAAGTCAATTCGTAGTTTCTGATCTTTTCGATGGCGGTGTCGTTTCGACTGCAAATCTTTTGGAATAAATTATAAAGAAATGATGAGGGGAAACAACAAAAGTCTAATTTTCCTTCAATATGCACAATATCAAATTTTAAAAACCTTGTGATGATCTTTTAACTATTTTACATATTATTCTTCCTCTTTTACAGCCAACTTGTAAATATGTTTCTAGCAAAATTTTTTCCACTTTTTGCTATCATTTTTTTAAACCTTTATCCCAACCTAATTCGGTGGAAAGGCAAAATTTGTTTTGGCAAGATTAATACAAATCCCCTTACGACGCAAGGAACATTTCAACTGGACAGTACATCGTGATATGTTAAATTACAAATTGGTCTATTAGCTGCAGAAGATTATCATGGGCAATAGTAAGAAGGTCACCACCAATTGCGTGGCTTCTAGATTGCAGATAAACTTGGAGTAACCCGTGATTTCACATTAAAAGCACACGTTTTAAGGTTTTGCATATTTACATGAAGTGTTCAATTTCATTCTTTCCAACACATGTAGTTGATACCCATCAAATTCCATACCGGAACAGAGTCCAAAATTAGTGATGGTACTTAGCGATTAGTATTTTTCACAATCGTATACTATTAAAAACTTTTTGAAGGATATGAAGGTTTGTTTATAAATCTGATTGAGGAGCAGCTGATAAGGGAGAAATTTTCCCATAGATTCGCAAAGAAAAGTGACAAAAATTAGACTCAGCCCCCAAACAATTCTTTTGCAAGGAAAAAGCTCTCGCAGCTGATTGGCTGATCCGCTATTGTGACGCCAGTACGTGAGAAAGACTATTTCTCTCTTTGAAGAATTCTGCCTCTATTACAGTCATAGATGAGGCTTTCTTATGACAGAAAGGGTCCGCTGAGACTACGTCTTTTACAGCCCAGCGGATGCTTTCTACATCCCCAGGACAGAAAGAGAATCACTGCCGTCTTGGAAAAATCACTTTTAACAGGTAAACAAACCGTTTTCGCCTGCCGATACGGAGTTTTCTGAGAACATGATTGTACTGCACTTTATGAGTTTTTTTAAAAAGAATAAAATTTAACAGATGGTAGCATAATGCTAAGAAATACTAGAAATACATCATTGGCCATACAATTTTAGTTGCCACACAGAAAATATCTGACTATGCTTCATAAAATCGAGGCAATAATATGAGATTTTGAAGTTGGCATAGCAGATATTTTTGTACTTCGCCCAAAATATGACGTCATAGTTAATAGAAATCACTTCGATTCATTGGAAGTTTTTTTTTTTTTGGAAAAGCTTCCCTGTACAATTTATCATTGGAAACCGTGAACTGGTCTATAAGCATTGTTGTATTGAAACAGCCCATCCGTAGGATGGGCCCATCCAATAACAGCGAGGTATTGATTTACCCCATCTTCATTGTTTTGCGCTTCTATACTTTCAGCCCATATTTGGCTATAGGAACAGCACATATTTTCTTCTCCCCTTGAAAATGGGAACAAACTGCCTTGTGTTGTGAACAAGATGGGCTGTTCTAATGGCTGATGGGTGTAGAATGGGCCCATTCTATAGCTGTAAGCCACAGAAATAGCACATATAGAATCAGTATGTGCCAAATCTATAGACAGATGCATAGGAATACCCAATCCATAGAAACAGCACATCTGATCAAGAATATGGGCCAAATCTACAGACAGTTGCATAGGAATACCCCATCCATGGAAACAGCACATGTAAGGCCGGCAGAATTGTACCTGATATTTGAGGCGGGGTCACCGTCTGCTCGGGACCTCACTACCACCAGTGATAATGAGGTCCCGATCGAAGTGGCACTGAGGACCCGCTGGTGGCACTGAGGACCCAAACTATTTTTTTACTTCAAAATGCTAGATTAGGCGGTTTTAAGCTGAAAGAAACGCTCAGAACCAAAACAATGCTGCTCATACTGCTGCTTTGATCAAGCCTCTTCAAGGCTTTAATTACAAAGCCGATGGGAAAGGCAAAAAAAAAAAAAAAACGCAGTTTGTCTTTGCTGCGTAGGAGGGGTGGGGCTCGCTATATATATATATATATGTAAAGTTGCTGGTTCACTTAGCGGCTTTGCAAAGCTGCTAGAATTTTCAGCGGCTTTGTAAAGCCGCTGGTTTAAGAGCTCAAAAATTTGACAATTCCGCTGAAATGATAAAGTAGAAACGGCATAGGAATATGTCTATGAAATAGGCTATTACACATCAATTTTCGCAAAGATTAATAACAAATGAAAGCATGAAAGAAATTATTCATTCTTTTAATAGGTGACACATATTAATACATGTCAGTCACACACCATGTTATGGTTATTTCAACAAGATTAGAAACTGTAATTGTATTGAATTGTTTATTCTTTTAAGAGACAGTGCATGTAATTTAAAGCCAGTTAAAGAAAGGGATGTCTTTATTTCACAATCATAAGATATCAGCGAAATCATAATTGCAATTTTACCATAATACAGTCTGCAATTATGTTTTAAGCAAACTGAATTGCCTGATATGAAGTAGGTATTTGATCTTTTTTATAAGTCGTATTAATCGGCGATTACATTTTCAGATTTATCACGAAAAACGACAATTGCAATTTTGTTGTTCCAGTAAGTTTGCGAAGAAACTCATCGCAAAGAATGGTTCTGTTTTTTTTTTTGGTCTGTTTGTTCTATTAAGGAAACCAACATCTCACCAGCTTTTGTTTTGCCATGATTCTCCGACTACGGACAGACTAAATATATCTTTTCAACTCCGGGTAATGGTAATTGCATTTTTCTTACCCAACAACTTCCAAGTTACGAGAATAAACAATTATTGATGATGATTTCAGCACATCAAATAAGTAACTCCAGACCGATGTTCTATAAAAAGGCCTGAAATCTACCAAATCGCCAGAAAATCAAATAAGTAAAAAAATAATAAGCAACAAAAATTAAAAAATAAATACATAAAAAATTGATATCAGTGAACACTCTCAAAATTAAGAAAAATGAATACAGATAACGAAACACGATTAATTCACGAACGGAAAAAAAAACGATTCTTTCCATTGCAAGATCGTTCGAAAAGTAATTTGATACCGGAAGAAGAATACGATCTGGTAATTAATGACATTATTGAAGCAAAGCAGTCAGTTGCAAAAAGACAACATCAATATCACTTGCTTCGGAAATACGATCTATTACTTTGTGGTGACGTGCAGAAAGTGTAAGAAAAAATCAGATTCGAAAGAGCCCACTGTATATTATATTATGTGGCTTTAGAAAATTTGTATGACACCATTAAGCGAGCCCATATAGCCACAGGTCATGGTGGTCGAGGCAGAATGAGAAGAGAAATTGGCAAATGGTGTATAAATAGCCTATTTCATAGACATATTCCTATGCCCTTTCTACTTTATCATTTCAGTAGAATTGTCAAATTTTTGAGCTCTAAAACCAGCGGCTTTGCAAAGTCGCTGAAAATTCCAGCGGCCAGTCGTAAAGTCGCTGATTTGACAGATCTGCTGTAACACACACACATACACACAGACACACACACACACATATATATATATATATATATATATATATATATATATATATATATATATATATATATATATATATATATATGCCAAAAAGAGAAATTTTGCATCTTTTTTTTTTCTTGAACAATTTGTGAATAGACATGTGTATTTATATATAGTTTATGGAAAAAAACTGTAAGATACACGGTGGGGCGGTGGGAATACAAGAAGATAAAAGATCCCATGCCACCCCTGACGGCGTCGTCTAACGGGGTGGCAGGGAGGGGGCGGAAGAAGCAGTGATTTTAAGACACAATTAAAGATGGGGACGGGGCGGGGGCGGGGAGTTGAATATGAAAAAGTTGTCGGGTCCTCAGTGCCACTTCGGGACCTCAGTACCACTAGTGGCGCTGAGGACCCGGTAATGGCACTAGTACCACCCGAGCAGACGACAACCCTTACTGAAAAATATTGTCATTGTTTCGTCAATTAACAATTTTTAACAAGAAAAAAATATGACCCAAATCTAAATATGAAACAAAATGTTTTACTGAGGCTACAGACGAAGTCCCTATGCGCTGTGTTTTCCTTCACAGAGTCGTGTTTCATAGGGAGAAACTGTATGTGCTGTTTCAATAGCCTCTGTATTGATTTAGCCCGCCATTGGTTGGGCCCATACAATGATGATGTGCTACAAGCCTAATCACACTTTGAGTTTTACGATTAAAATGCGCAAGAATTTTGAATTTCGTCTGCAAGGCAACCGGGTAAAAAATGAAAGAAATGATAGAAGTTTTATAGCAAAAACAGCTATAATGGGAACATAACAGATACTGAAAATTAAAACTATTTGTTAAAATTTTTAATAAATTTATAAATTTTTAAAACAGAACATGGGTACTTTACTAGTCCTGAATGACCCATAGCCGGAGAAAGTGATGTGGGAATAACAGGGTATGGGTTGATAAAAAACTTTTTTTTTTGTGCAGAAAAATTTGACATTTAGGCAAAATCTCTCTATCATTTCTTTCATTTTTACCCGTTGGTTTTCATTCAAAACGAAGAAATTTTGCGCATTTTATTCGGAACGCCCAAAGTGTGATTTGGCTTACTGTGGAGATGGCGTATCGTAAATAAAGCCCAGAACTACATATTGTCGCTCAAAGATAGTCATAAAGTGAAAAATTGATGCACTATATACCATCAGTAGACAGTTGAGCATTTCTATGTGGTAAGTCTTTTATATACTGTGACATTTCACTCCACTGCTGCTATATCATCATCAAAATTATGTTTATATTTATATCGGTCTTTTGTTTACTTGCAGACTGGTATCCTGCTCAGAACACTACACTCCCATGCAAAGCCAGGGCACTCTGCAACAAAGTCATCTATACACATACTAGATTGGCAGAAAGCGCTGTGGGTTCGATTCCATGCCAAGGCAGAGGCACGTTTGGCTCACTCAGCCAGGTAAGCAATGAGTGACAACGTAACCTGTCGGCGGCATATCGACTGCAAGTGTTGTCCCAATGCTCTGGTAAATCATTGTTATAAAACAGCTGACCTCTGAGGATATCTATCTGTTATACATAAATACAGAGCGGATGGATATTTTAGAAATAGTTCCTATCTTTTATGAGTACTATTTTTGAGGAATTCCAGTGGATTTGCTAACTGATAAATTTTATAACAAAAGACCAAACCGCCGTAGAAACTGGCTGCTAGATAACAACGCTTGTAATTAGATCACTGTCCTAAATAGAACAGGCGTTGGGACTGACGTTACGTTTTATTAGACTGACAAGTGACCAGCAATTCATACACATCATTACATACAAACATGCATGCATACATACATACATACATACATACATACATACATACATACATACATACATACATACATATATACATGCATATAAACGGAGACAGTCACAGAAGCATACACACACGTACATGAATATTTTTATATACTTACAAATAGACCTTTGTAAAATTTCATTGGTAGCGCGTTGAATCACTGAGGTTTTCTCCCAGATATCTTTCCACTTCAATGCTGTCATAATTTTCTCAACTTGGCCTTTCTAAATTGCTAAATTTTTCTTGATTGGTACCAATTAGCTATCGGACAATTTGCAGATAATTACACAGTCTTTGCAACTGCCGAAAGAGCCGCTATTCATATATGGATTAGCATCAATTTCAATGAGGTAACTTGTCGTAATACTGGTCATGGGAAAGGCCATATCAAGATTCTATAAGTATGTGACCAGGATAATGAACTAAATCCGTAAATCATCACAGCCAGCTCAGATCATTAACGCCCAGTAAAACAATGTGATTGGTTTGTGAAATTCTTAAATATACAAATTCCCTCCTTTTTGCTAGGCGTCAGAAAATGTAGATCACATTAACGCCAAAGCATAACGCTGTGATAACTGCTATTATCAATATATGCGAGACGTTTGACTTTGCTCAATTTTATCACCAACAATGTATTTATCTGAAAAGATTTCGGGGAACCACTCGCATACGAACTGTATAGCATGTGTGTCTGTGACTTTTTAAAACAACTGCTAAAAACACAGTGTTAATTTTGAAATACCCCCTTTTGTGGGAAGCCCAGAATATTGACTGAAAATTTCTCCATTTGTTAACAAAGCTGGTGTTACACACGGACCGCATCTGACCTCAAAATTAGCTCTTTCTCTGTTTTTATTGAACATGCACAGTAACATACACGATATCAAACTTCCCTTCCGGGAAACATTATTATACTGGCAGCCTTTTTTTCGGCACAACATCTTCGTATTTTAATATAATCTTGAACACGCATTTTACCTGATAAACCTATGGTCTTACAAACATCTAACATCTTTAGAATGTTTGTGCATTGTTAAGAATTCCAAAGTTCTTTTATAACAACGCTCTGAATTTTGAAATAAATTTAAAAATTCAATATGTTAGAAACAATTTTCACAACGTATACAGGAAGTATACAGAATGTATACAGGAAGTACTTTCAGCAACGTTTGTGCGTGCTAGGCTATGATCAAACCAAATGACACAGCATGCAGAGCTATAGCAAAGTATTTGAAAGACTGACTGGACTGACTGTGTGTTTCGCCTAACTTTATTTCTGAAAAGTGAAACTCCGATTAATATAATGCATGTCTTCAATGAAATAAAAACTTAACACTCGCTTATGTTTTGTTCGCAAATTTAATTATTTCACACAATATGATGACTTACCTGTAACATGTGACATTAATTTATATCCTGCAATATTAATATTCATTATTATTTAAATAAAACCTTTTGATTTTGATGCGAAATGCAAAGTGGATTAGAAAAGGTTGAATAACACTGTTTCACAGATTCTACCTATTCTATGATGCAGTACAAACTTTATTTGGTTTTTGTAAAAACTCTAGGGTTTTTTAAACAACTCTATCCTCCCGAAAATAAACAAAAGTAAGAGGCCATTGTAGAGAGCACAACCTCTAACCGAAATTGTAAATATAAGATGGCGGTCACTGTGACTGGAAATTGGGACAAGGTAAAATTTAGCTCGACCCGTACAAACAGCGTACAGAACATCAGCATACAGGGATCTATCACACACTTTCAACTGAGATCTATCTATTTATTTTTTTGTTTTTGTAAACAAATCAATGTTTCCCGATCAAACTCATCGTATTTTACTACCCATTTCCCATTTTGACTTTACTGAGATGGAAGAATTTTTTTTTTGAAAATATATTTATAATTCACTATCAAAAATTAAAGAATAAGCAAAACTATACACGAAAATGATCGCAAAGATATTCTGCAAATTTGCAACATATAATTACACTGTATTTTTAATCATAGTACCACCCTGCACTACCACGCCACCCCCCCCCCCCCAAAGTATATGTGTCCCTACCCATCTCTTCAGTGCAGGCTTGCTCGAACGCTTATCAACCAGCTGGTCCGCTTCACGATTACTGCACAGATCGTTAAGAAAACTAACACGCTGTTCAACCGATAAAATTGCTAGATCAGGAAATAGGTGCTCTGTATATGTGTTGTACTGTACTTTTATGGCTATTTCAGGAATGTTAATCTCTTTACCGTTTCTGATAAACTTCCCTGAATCCACTTTGTCATATTTCTTAGCATAGACTTTACAGTTAAGTAAAGACCCAATACTGCAACGCAAAAAATAGATCTCCCTTAAAACACCAACAGGATAATGAAAGACACTAAGGATTATATGGCATTAATGGACAGCTGTAGTTTGCTGTCACCGTTTTTAACCACACCCTCTGACGAATGCAGGAATGATCCAGAATCTTCTTGAAAACATTGAAATCCCAAGCGTAGTTAAATTGAGATGCTCAATTGACAAAGAGTCGACAAAATGGATAAGAAGAGGGGAAATTCGGTGATTGTAAAGTGTATCAAGGAATAATTTTGAGTAATGACATCACGCGCCTTCCTTAATTTTCTATCCGGGCTTAAAGTTAAACAAAAGCCGTTCGACTTATCTAAGGAATAACTGCACCAAGCTTGAAGCCGACCCGGCTCTCCGTTATCAAGATATTTTGTCTAATAACAGATAAGTGTTTTACATAATGACGTCACATGCGGTAACCATTGTTCCGCTGGCGTCAAAATTGACAGAATCTTCCGAACCCATCAATCTTGTAAATTGGATTTTTAAGTAATGACGTCACACGCGTTCCTGAATGTTGCAACTCGCGTCAAAATGACCCAGTGAGTATTAATATAAAGTTTGACGACGGCATGAGATAATTTACACACAAGATGTTGTTCACAATATACACATACTTTATGTAATGACAACATAGCCATCAATCGCTTGTACCACCCGCGACAAAATTTGACATTCTTCCAAACACAACAAATAACAATGCCATATATATATATATGTTACAGGAAATCTGTGAAATTAGGGATTTCATGAAATCCCTAGTAGATTCTTGTAATAACTTGCTCAATCAATTTCGATGTTTTTATTGAAAATTTTCATGTTTGCACCGTAGTATTTTACCGAAATTAATAGTAGATTTTGAATTAATATACTCAAAGCACTCGATTGTCACACTATGATACATGAGATACTTCAGTACCTGAATTTAGCGGTATTTTTATCCTATGTAACAAATTTTGTTATTTTGGATGGTAATGTTATAAATTCCAGTTCCTTTCGATGTGAAAAGGGATACACAGTTTTGAAGAGCCACTAAACAGCCTTTCCGAATGGATAATGTTTAAAAATAATTTTATAATCAATATAAGCTTATTCATTACACGAATTCCCTAGGGATTTCATGAAATATATATACATATAGAACGTACACAACCTGTATGTCTCCCTTTGAACGAGTAGACATAATAACAATAACAGGCCCCTGCCCACTGTGACAAGTTATCTGTATGTCAAACATCAATAGAAACGGATTATAAGACTGGGAGTAAAAGCTGGCGATGGACAGCACAAAACGCAAAAGTTCCCCTCATGGGCTTAAAGCCCCGGTTTGGTGATAATTAAACCGTACCTAAGACACTACCCGTATTAACAAGAATGTCAATGGACATTGCGTCCAGCCTGGGCAATTTTCAATGTACCTCACATTAATTTTGACATAATTCACCATGTTAAATATATTTTTATTTTTATATGTATGGTAAATAAACTTACAAACTCCCCCATTGTTTGTTTTTTTTCGGTTGTTTGTATTTTTTATGTCAAGCTTTTTTACGTTTATCTACAGAGATGGGTTCACTTAACCAGGAATTTGTTTTCGCTTGCTTACGCGACGCCGTCTTACAAAACAAGAATGTCCAGGGACATTGCAACTAGCCGAGCCCAACACAAGGAGATTAACCCACTTTACCATCTCATTGCTGCTTACAAAATCATACATTCAGCTGTTACATAAATAAAATATGACTGCACCAAAAATATTTTTCGGTAAGATGGACCCCTGTCTGAATATATTACTCCCTCCCATCCCCCAACAACAAAATCTGTCAAGAACTAGTTAATTTAATCACTAGGCTGGAATTATTATTATTATTTTGAAATATAGATACTTTTATTAATGGTTACTTGTCGTTCTATTTTATTGCAAAGGCAAAATGACAAGAATTCACCACGACTTACGCACCACTAAAGCAACTGTCATATTTTTATAGATCAAATTTACTAAACAATGATGGGAGACATAGCTTTCTCTCTCCTTGTAGCTTTTAATTGTGAACCGTCACTCAACCACAACTGACTTCAAGGATCAGGCCGGATCCAACTTTTCTTGAAGGGGAGGGGGGGGGGGGGGTCAACGTCTGACACCTTGAGTTTAAAAGTTTTAGAAAACCCAAGGATTAAATGTTTTTTTCGAATTTAGAGGGGAGGGGGGTCTTCTGTTAACACTGCATTAAGACACGCATACACAACACGGTTTTTTTCTACAGATTCAATCAGGTCAAAAGTAACTCTGTTCGTGTGTGTCGGGATGGGCGGGGGTGGGGGGGCGGGCAGGAGAGGGAAAAAGTCAGGGGAAAGGAGGGGCGACAAAGAGATGTTAGATCCAACTGCTGCCCATTGTAGATATATGTAAAAATATATACCAAAATATACAAATTTCTGACAATTTTCAATTTTTCTTCAACGGCTTGAAAGATATCCTTTTCAGAAGTGAAATTTCGCACATCTAATGCTAATTTGTAAAGGCTTTCGTTAATGTGGAAATAAAATGACAGCGAATTTGTCTTTCGTCTTTTATTCATTATCCATGTTTTACAATTCCAACATAAATCACGACAAGAGCTGTGTTTGGGTAAGGGTATCTACATGTACAAACCATAAATGAAAGACAATAATTACTTAATCCAAGCACTTAACTATTGCGAAATAATTCGCCAAAACGTACACAGCTTTAAAATAGAGCCTTGCCACCATCTTGCCTCATTCTGCGATAGTGATAATGTCTTTTTAGTGACGAAGACAACGCAAAGACTACCTGATAATTGATTCAATAATAACACTTTGCAATGTCTAAGCAATGAGATACATAACTAGAATGGTCAGTGTACTTGTACACTAGTGCACACGCGATGTTTGTACAGCGCAAAAGGCAAACTTTTTTTTTTTTAAATTAAAACTCAAACTCTTTTCCGAGCTGTAAACACCACACCACAGCATGAAACAAACACAGACAAAGCAACTACAACAATCATATAGCGCTCCATAGTCGGGGTCCACATAACAAAGTACGATTGACGCCATCACCAGACCTGGACATATTCGGAAGCATGAACATCAACGAATCACGAGAAAAACACCGACGACAGCGATTAGAGCTCCCAGTGCACACCAACATCAGTGCACCCAAACATGGCAAACACCTTTATTAGCCAGCCTTTTGCTATTTTGTTTTTGCAAACTAAAACAACTGTTCCTCCGACACTCCTTCCCCTTTCTTTTCTACTACTTGCCCAGCCTTTGATTTATAAAGTTTTTTTTTTTTTGACCACTTTGTCCTATTTCAAAGTTATAAGACTTTTCTCGTGATATCTATGTATCTGAACATATATCTAACAAGCCCAGAAGTGTATTTTTTTATCCGGGTGTGGAAGGTGGTCGCTATACAAAAAATTCGTAATTTCGCCGGATTTTTTTTTCTTTGCTTGTCACACACATAAGCGCTCCCATATATGGTATAGCTTAGCAGTGAAAACAACAGTTAGTCCTGCAGAGGCGTGTAAATACAATCACAACAAAAAAAAAGTCCACAGAAAACGCGGAGTCATGCATGCGTGGAAGCAACCGGCGAAAACTTTGCACTGGTTAACAAGGCTACCGCCCTTCCCCTCCCCCCCCCCCCTCTCATCAAACCCAGATCGCTCCAAACCCCCAAACCCCAATAACAACAGGCAGCACAACCAAGGCATAAAGCTGATTTGACATGTCGTTCGAGAGTTATCATGTTAACAAAATCAAGTGACCACAATATATTTTGGCGCCGTATGAAGTTGCGCTACATACGCCAAATACAATGTGAATCGTCGGACCCAACCAAGGCATTATCCTACCAAGTTTGAAGCTGATTCACAGTTCTGCAGTTGTACTGATGAGACACATTTTTTTACGTCTTGACGGCACACATGACGCCATGCGTTGTCAAATATGCGTAACAAGCAATAGCAACTGGCAGACCCAATCAAGGCGCAATCCTACCAAATTCGAAGCCGATTCGACTTGCCGGTCGGGATTTACCCTGTTAACAAAATCTAGTGCCCACAACATGATCTTTATGACGTCAAACGTTGCGCTATTTTCGCCAAATGCAATACGAACTGTCGAACCTACCCAAGGCATTATCCTACGAGGTTTGAAGTTGATCCGACTTGTCTAAAACAGACGTAAACACAGAAACTACAAAAATAAAATATTTCCATTATACGGGGAATCAAATATCCGAGTAATCGAATTGAATAAAATAATAAGGACAGTTTTGAAGTTGAAATAGTTCGAATAAACGAATTCGTGTCCATAATACACTGCATTTTCGCAGTACATTTCTACCAGTACCAGCCAGGAGCTACTATCCAGCGTCTTATCTGACATCCGGTTCTTACATGTCCCAAATTACAGCGTAATCGTGCACACAGGAATACAGTTAATCCCTAACAAAATATGATAACCTTTGAGCACAAATCAGCTAATAAACTCAACAAACGCATCAGAACAAAAAGAGAACGTCAGGGCTGTTCCAGAAATAGCCCCGTGCGCGCAAAACCGATTGATCCCACTATCGTCATTGAGCGTGCCCAATCACGCAGTCGCAAGATCAATCAGACATGACACAGCTTACGAAAATGTGATTTTTATTCTAAATTTGAAACACAAACCTACAGCTGGCTACTTCTAATTTAAAGTTGTTTAATTTGAAATTGAAAAATGAAATGCCTTTTGATAAACTGAAGACCGACTCCATTTTTTAATTGTAGTACTGAAAAGGCATCAAGAACTGTTTTTACGATGTCCTCCTCGGAGCTGGTGACCAGGAACTAGCTCGCTGAAACAAAAGCAGCGAGAAAAGAATTTAAGTCAAAACTCGTCAGTCCGCTGGTACTATGAAGAGTACTTGTGTCGTCAATGCTTTACCCACCCTCACCAACGCCACAGGAGTACAGCGCTTACAAGTGTAGCCGCTACATCAGCACCAATCGAAAGCCACACAATATAACGAACGGTCAGCGCCTTCGATTCATGGAACTGTCACTCAACAAAGCCCAATCCGGAGTCTGCAAACAAGGAAGCGTTTCAAAATAAACAGAAGCGTTCACTTATACTTATCATGAATATATATTGCTTAGCTACAGTATTACGACTGACCGGTTCCACGCACTACTGTCAAGCACGAGCCCCATATCTTTCGGCCCTGGATAAACAACGATACTGAAACTTAAACACTTGAATACTATGGCAACTGCATTGTTTTTGATCAGGAAATAATGCCAGGCCAGCTCACAAGACTTTGCTAGACCTGTAAACGCATTCATGTGATAACAACAGTAATAATCTCTACGTTACCAAAGACCACTTTGTTGTTTCTCTTAACACCTGATTTAGCACTGAAAAGTTAGAAAACACTTACCACTTACTTTCCGGAAACTTTTTTTTCACCAACTGTCACCCACTTTCCTACAAGATATTTTCCAGTAACTTACCAGTTACTTAGTACAAAGTAACCAATAAGGAAACAAATTTTAGGTGTCCAGTTTACCAGTAAGTTACTAGCAGCTGAGTACAAAATGTGTAGAAAGTCAGCGCTTAGAACAGAAAACTGCACTTACCGCCCATACATAGTACTAAGTAACTAATAAGTTACAACTAACTTAGTTAGAACTTTACACAGAAAAACAGGTGGTAAGAAAAACGAAATGGGCTTTCGTACTACGTAGCATAAGTTGTGTTCTCTCCGAGAAGAAGGCAGTTATTTGCAATTCTCATGGTCACAACAAATATCAGACAACATCATGCAGTTACTGTCACGAACTCTATATACAGATGAACACTCTTTTTTTATTTATTTATCTTCGTTTTTTTCCTGCTTCTTCCACAACAACGTAAATTGGTATTTTTTTATTCTTTTCTGGCCCCGTAAAAAAATACGTCGCTATTCTTTAGCGCCATTCCATTCACGGCATTTCTGTAAAGGATTTTGGTGTAACTAGCTGATGAAAAAAGAACGATGGACTATTTTATTAACACAAACAAAATGACGGCTAGTTCATGATAATTCCAGCTTCTAGCTTCCGACATCACATACTTATTAACCTGGTTTATTTTTTATTAATGGCATTTATTAACTTACTTTATATCCCGCGACGTATAACAAACGAAAAAGGATGGCACTTTCGACTTAAATTTCATGATTTTTAGATTATTCAGTCAAACTTTTATTTATATATTTCGTGACATACTGTTCTCCAAATAAAAGACAAGAGCATCAAACACTTCTTGCATAAACAACAAAGCTATAATTCGTTACGGATATTAAAGTTGAGGGGAGGGGGTGGGCGGGAGGGGACAGGGATATGATTTGCAACACTTACTTTTTTCCATTGAAAATCTGCTTCCAGCTTGAAAGCAAAAAACACAAATCCGCATACTTATTTTATGATACAATTCATTTTCATAATATGCACTAAATCTAATATCTACTTTCTACTTCTGTTTATGACAAATCATGTAGACAACTTCCGGCGCTGGCATTGGCGCTAACTAGTCTCTACGGTTTCAACTTTTTGAGGGTATCCTTGTTGGGCATGCATACAATGGGAAATGTGTAGAATCTCACAATCCGCAATATTTGTTTCCAGGAAATGACACGCGTTTCCAAGAAATGACACGCATGTAGCAGTGGCAGCACGAGCCTGAAATGCCAGTGTCGGTTTTATTTAGTTTTCTTTTAGGTTGGCGTTAAGTGAAATAACACATCAGCTGTCTGTTTCTACACATTTCCCTCGAGATATGCACACAGCTTTTTAACACCAACCTCTCAACGGCACATTACTACGAAATAAGCCACTCAACAACGAACAATGGTGATGACTAAGAACATTTCTCCCCTACTTATTGATCCTATGCCAACTTAACAAAATTCTGCAAAATCCCCCCCCCCCTCCCCTCCCGAAAAAACCCCTATAAAACAATTGATATTTTTTATTGGAGGGGAGAGGAAGAGTTAGAATCATTTTCAGTCATAGCCCCGCTAGGTTTTTTTTTTACGCCTCTAAGAAGGCTTCTACACGAAGGTTATGTGTTCGCACACACAGAAGTCTGGTTAGCTCCGCTTCCCAGATGTATCGTCAGCATAGTTCGACTCAGTGGCCAGTGACGTCACGTCCATGGCCACCTCTGATCGGGCCCCGCCGCACGTGGCCATGTCGTAGGACGTGGACGCCGCGCAGGCAGACGACGGCGGCGCCGACTTTTGCGTCGATTGTTTTTTCAGAACGTCCATGTATTCCTGCTGAGAGCGGGCAATCACTTGGGCCATGACATCGTCCTCATCCCAATCAGAAAGCCCTGAGATGTCAGCAATGAAATCAAAGTCAATGCACGCAGCATGGACTTAGAAAATTAAATTACAATTAACAGTTGTCCTATTTATGTTTTATATATTTTTCTTTCGAAATGCCACAGTCCATAAGCGAAGGCGACTCGTACATACCTTTTGTTGTGTATTTGATGGCCATGTCACATCATTAATTGCAATTAGGGGAAAATATTATTTGAATATTAATTAGGGGAAAATACTACTTGAATACACTCACCATACATAGCCGGAGAAAAAGTATTCATGATAGATTCTGTCTCGCAAAAACTGGATGAAATTCCTCCCACCGCTCCCAAGCTCTCCGACGTTGATGGCTTCGGCGATAATGGCGCACCTAATACATGAATGTACACATGTACCCACTTTTAAAGGATAAGAGTAAACTATAAGATAAGGATGCAAGTTTAACAGTCTCAAGATGTTTTATCCTTAATTATAACACACAATGAGTCACAGTGCACTCCCACACAAAGAAATTTATCTAACAACGTATAAAACGTACAAAAGGTCCGTTTGCATAAGCTTGCGTTTTAACAACGATTTGACCATGGACAAATAAACATAGTTAAAAGCAGAATTTACATGAAGCATATTATTCATATTTTATTATATTTAAGGAAAACATTATACCTGGTGTAATCGTCATCATATCAGCGGGATGCTGTGCGGCTATGACCTCTGACCTTGCGGGACTATTTTGCGTCGAGTTGTTGGCACTGCTCTTCTGTCTCGGCGACCGTGATTGGTGCGGCTCGGGCGAGCGCTGATTGGGTGAGCCAGCCACGCCTCCCCACATATAAGACGGGTCGGCGCTGCTACTACTGCTGCTGCTACACGCCGCGCTGGCGCTTTTGCTCTGAAAAATATCCAGAACGTCAGCGAATGTCGAACGATAGCGCCAGAATAACAAGTATGCGTGATTTATACAGTTTTCTGAAAATTCTAAGTAAATCTCTCTCTGAATGATCATCATTTTTTTAACTTATTATTATTAGGCCAGTACACACGCGTATTCATTCACGTGTGTTACTGAAGCTTGCATCAAACGACAATGGAGATTCCTCCTGCTTCTTAGTAAAACCAAAGGACAAAAGGCACAGTGGGGGGAATACACTCACGGGCTCGTTTCCCTTGGTGCGCTTCTCCTGGTCCCTCAGCCACTGCAGATACGACTCCCTGGCGACCTGCTCCTCTATACTCTCCTGTGTCACCTCCCAGTCGGTCTCACGCATCTTATCTTCCAGCATAGTCTGTAAAGGACCGATCTCAGCGCTATATCACGACTACCCTGGCACTTTATACTGAAATGGGTAATTCCAGTTTAAATCCCTAGGGGGATCATGATTGAGTGCACAGCGAATAGGCACGAGCAGGATTCGAACCGCCCATAAAGTACGCATGCAAAAAATTCAGACTTGATTGGTACACCCCACCCTCTCCCTGTAAGAAATAAGTAACGTCATCCCATGAGTACAATATCAACGTAAGCATAGCTGCAGAAAACCGCCCCCCCCCCACCCGACCATAAGATCATACTGGAAACGAGAGCTGTTACTGCAAGATTCCAAAAATTAAATTTCCATTTGTAATTTAAGCTTCGATAAATGGAAAACAAGATAACCTTGTTCAAAACTGTAGCCGAAAATAAATTCTCAGAGGAAGTATTCACAAAAGTTGACTGTACAGTGCACAAATTCCGTTGATTGATAAACAATTTTTGTGATTTTTTTTGCGTAATTTCGCTAAATCAGCTGATTTTCCTTGTATGGCGTATGGTTAACTGCAAAATTACCTTTTGTGAATAACGGGGCTAATAATTTAATTTTCAAACTGATGCAGTTACCAGGGTTGACACACAATTTTCAAAACGAATTTTCTTGATTTTTTCACGCCCATCGAATTAAGTTGTCGTCTAGAATGTGAGACAAGGCAGTCAAAGTTTTCAAAATTTTGACAAATCTAGTGAAATAAAGAGATTAGAAGATGTAAAAGACTAAGGCACAAGTGTTAAAAATTGAAAATAATTGACAAAAATTTCGATATTTGAATTTTCTGACTTTTTCGGGAAATTTTTCCTGACTTTTCCGAACTCAACAATTTTCATGACCGTGTCAACCCAAAACATTACATCTCTCAATCGTCACGTTACAGCGATGCGAGTAAAATACGACATTCCCTGTTGATGAGTAACATTCTCCATTATTTTACCTGTTCTATGTGGAAGTCTTCGGAGATTTGCTTGGCATCCGACATGAGGTTCCGCTCCGCCAGCTGTCACAAAACACAGACAGTAAGGCTATTGTTTCAGTCACACGTTCTTAACGAATATTTGCTGTATGGCTTAAAGACATGGTCCTAATTCAAAAGAAAAACTTCTCGAAAAGTCAATTTTCATTCTAGCTACCACTCTAGTAGCTAAAAACGGCCATCCGCAAACTACGCAAGTAAGGTTAAAATTAAAACTAATATTTTCATCTTTGTATTATTTTCCCTGTACAAACTATACCGCAAACACTACAGTTATGTAGCTAAAATTTGAAAATACCCTCACTCCAAGAAGAGCATGTACTTACGCCTGGTTGAAAGCCGGGCAGCCCAAGTCCTACCCCGATGGTTGCTTTCTTGGGATCGACCACGGAGTTGTAGTGGTTACCATGGTAACTCAGCCTGATCGGTTCATTTCCCGCTTTGTACGCACCGTGAAACGTATTGATTGGTTCTGAAACAAAGACCGTGCAATTCGCAAACGAAAGCCCAAGGCAGGATATTTTTCCTTTATCCTTTTTATTTTTGTCTAGTTTTCATGAAATTAAGTGACACACCGAGACCCACTTTTTCCCACATTTTATTTGCTCGGTCTTCTCTATGAACCTTTTTTTTTCTTTTAAAACGGCAAAACATAATTATAATGATATCGATCACTACGACATAGGTCTAATGGCGACATGGCTCTTTGGTAGCGATCAATTCTTTTTTTAAATCTCGGGTGTTCTTCTATCTTAAGCATCTTAAGTGCGGGTAGGTCGACAGCTGGGCCATAGTTTTTGCTTGAAGTTTTCATAATTATTTTATTTTTGATAAAATTATACATGCCTATACTGTACTGGTAGACTTCAATAGGACGATTGTAAAGTTCACACAGTGCCTGCATTTCAATGTGGTTGCCATGGCAATGATCCATTCGTTTCCGGTTGAGATACGAATGAAAATCTTCCGTTATATATTGACTGAAGAAATCTGAATTTTTGGCCTAGGAAAAAAAGCATGGAAAAGATATAAGTATCATGTTTTCAGAACATCAATCCCACAGAAAAGTCTTGCACCAGAACAATGAACCCAGCAAAACTTATATTAAACTCATAATAATTGGACAGGTTATTAGTAAATTTCCAAACACAGGAGGCCCATCTACTTTGACAGCACATGCACCGATTTGCGCACACCATGTTATGACCTTTAAAGCATTCCAGTCACTTATGATTCCAATTAAATGCTGGGCCGCGACAGACGAGTTACGAGTCAAATTGGAAGGCATCTGCCACTACGTCAGAATACTTTATGTTAAATGGGTCAGAGCACAACAGGAAACGGAAAAACAAGTATATCAGTTTTCAAATGCCAATAAACCGATGAATTATACAGCACGCTGACAACAGTTTAAACTTGAATTGCACCATTCTGTACATTATAGGTATTCCATTACCCTCAGTGTACTTGTCTGTCCTTATAGTTGCCAATAAATGCACACAGGAGCATTAACCGACTGTGAGTGCACATACTGAGCACAAACATATATGATACGCTACGCGACCGTTTTTTTTTATGACAAAACTTGAAAGGAGCTGCATGATCTAGGAACTTTTGTATGAACAGTAAACCTATGCTGCAAGAAATCCGGGTGAAGTATTTATAACTAAGACCAGCTCATCGTCTTCAAAATTATTCGCAATTAATATCGACAGTCAAGCAGTGTATTCGGACCAAGTCGCGATTACTCAATTCCAGTGACAGGATGGCCACATGGAATCCGAAATGAAATTCCCTGTGTTTTCCCTGAGTTTTCCAGACATTGTTCCATACAATGAATTATGACAGCGCAGGTTTTCAGAATTCCAGCACTCCAATGTTTTGGTTGAAAAACAATAATCATCGACTACGTATCCCACTATTTTTCCTAAACGTTGAGAAAAACACAACGTTCAACAGACTCTTACTAAATCTATCAAAGTTTGTAAAAGAAAAAATTATGTGGAAATACCCTGGAATTTCCAAAAATTAATTTGGCTGAGTTTTCCCTGAGACTTGCCGGAATTACCAAATTCCCCGAGTTTCCCCTGAATGGATAATGTCGATTCACTTTTCTCTGAATTCCCTGATTTCCAGGGTCGGTGGCCACCATGCCAGTGATGTGTCAGAAAATGAATGGCAGGCCAACGGCACAGTTTTACAAATTACAAAGAATGCTCCTTTTAGGTTCCCATCAGGAACGAAACTTACGAAAAGTGATTCCAAAACACGAGGCTTGATTACCTCTGCTCAGATGAGGAAACATCCTACTAAAAAGTTCAGTACAAACTCCTCACAACAATACGTGTACTTTCACCGATTCACTGATCTAGAAACTAGTGTCATTTTAACCTATAGTATATCGCTACAACAAGGCTCTACTGTACAATTTTTCGTCAAACTTTTTCTGCTTCAAACAGAAAGTAAACAGCCTTGGACAGAAACACAGATTTTTTTTCAAGAGAGTTAATGCGGATATCACAGGTCTCCGTTTCCAACGCACCTAGTGCTCAACAAGAATCATTTAGAACGACACTTAACTACTACTTAACCCATCAGGTATGCTCCCAGTGTATTACTTTTTGGGCCCATGGGCGCACTGTCGTTTAAAGTCTGCCCCGACCAATTAAAATTCGCGCCCATGTGCTGTTTCAATGAAAAATTTATGGTGAAAAAAAAAAGGACTTTTGAGATTAAAAATCATCAATTGTTATATGATTACAGTACTGGGTAGAGTCCAATCCGTGAAGAATTTTGCGCCCGTAGCAAAAATTTTGCGCCCACTCGGGCGAACACGTTTTGACAAAAGTGCACCCGAGAGCATTTTTTATGTCCCTGGCACTCGCATATCGCCATTGGTCCATTATAACTGGCGCAATCAGGGCAGCTAGTTCCCAGTTGACGAACCCATATCCACACGCCATAATTTTGCTTCCAACCTCCTAAATTTCCTATACAACTCAGCATTTCGTGTTATTTCGCTAGCCAGCGCCACCAGTCAGACATTTTACGAATTTTCTGTTCTGTGTAATTAAAAGTAACGGAACGTAATGATCATCAAGCAAAAACAACCTTGACTACTTATTTACAAGAGAGGCCATTTTAGCTTTACTAACCATATAATCGACACAATTTCTTCTAACAATGGAATGCATTTCTTGATCACCATAGATTTGATCAGCTGCAAACAAAACAAAATTCAGCAGTTACACAAGCACATACACAACTTCCTCTTTCTATCGAGAAAATGACCTATAATTTAAATTCCACTGTCATTTGCATTCAGACAACATCAAATTCACGAGAACTAATCGAGACATTGACTGAAAAAAAGTAAAATAGCACAGTCTTTCACTTATTCGTCGGGAAAATTCTAGAAAATGCTTTGATTTATAAGTTGCATTGATATTTTTTTCCACTGCAAACAGATTTTTCTCTGTTACATAAAAACCTGTAGCATGTAACTAATTATTACCTCAGTGATCGAAGTTCATTTACTGATTTGATGATCATTTTGAAGTCTTCTGATACGCCTGTTAAAGCCCGGCTAATATGCACCACTCACCTACAGCTCGAAACATGCATGCGCCATCCTCACCCATCCGCTTTATGAGAAAACCACGTTTTTCCTTTATTGTAGCCTCGAAGCATCTCTCCAGCTGCAAAACCAAAGGAGTATATTTATTGTGTGGAATAGTTACTTACCACAATGCAGTGGTTACTCTACACTTGTGTATTTTCAGTGTTATATAAGTGAAACTATCTGTGACACCCCGATTCCATTTAATCTTTATGTCACCAAAAATTTAACCACTCCCCAGCCCCCCCCCCCCCCAAAAAAAAAAAAAAAAAGGAATGACAATTGTGATTTTGTGAACTTGCCGCTTGCAAAGTAACTCGAAATTTCCAAGGAATTTCGAACTTTCACTCATTTCAGTTCATTTAATATTTACTGACTATGGTGAGTCACTATGATTTGCCCACTATCGTGAAGAGGTATATCATTTCCTAATTTATTTTTACTGTTTAGTAAGTGCGGTATGTGGAGCACCGCAATAGTGTTAAAACATTAGAAAAACAGAAGTACCTCTTCGGCACTAAGACTTTGTCCAAGTGGAGGTATCACAGGCTGAGAAGATGCATATTCGTCTTCGCTGTTGTAACCTTCTTCGTTGTTTGTAACGGTTAAACATCTTTCTGGTGATTCACTGTAACCCAGATGTGGAGAATGCGTAGAGTGTGAGGTTCCAGGAGTTGGTTCTACCCAAACAGGTCTAGTCGCCTGTCTATCGGGCCTTGCGTTTTGACGTTCAGTGTGCGTTTGGTGTGTCGCATGACGGAGTTTCCTAGAAGTTCTGTGCGGAGACGAACGGTGTCTACGTTTGTTGTGGTTAGAACTGGGGTCGTGGTTGTGTAATTCCTCAAACCTCCCCCCTGGATCTAGGGTTCTTTCATCAAGTGGTCCAGGTGAATTCCACCGCGGGGGCGGTGAACTGCCTTGGCGTCTGCTTACATGGGTCACCCTTGTTTCGCCAGGAGGACTTCTAGGAGGGTCACGATTTTCAACCTCATTTTTGTCCTTTTGGAGTTTCTTCTTGGGTAAAATGGTCATCTTACATAAAGCTTCTTATACTAAATTATGCCAGGTACATAAACTATACCAAAACACCCACTAATTACTGAACAACAACACTAAACGTTTAACAACTGTTATGTCTTCCTATGATGGCTGGTTGAATGGACGACAAAAGCGCCATCTAATCAAAACATTAGAAGTAAGTACACTCCTGTCAAAAAGTCCGGCATAAACCACAATTAGAACTTACACATGCAAGTTCCAGTCTAAACAAATCAGAGATATTGTGAAACAACCGAATGAAAACTTATCTTAAAATTCTTAAATTCTTTAATATGAAGTTGTATAACCCATGATTCGGGAATAATATTTCATCATTGTCTACTGAAATAATAGACATTGGTTTTGGGCTTATTTGTTAGGCGATTCTTAATCATTAACAAATGGCATTCGGCACCTTTTTATACGTTATAAACAGTCGTCCTTTAAAATAAATGTGAATAAATTATAAATCAGATACTCAGCTATATCACCCCAAAATACAGAGATTTATGTTTTTAAATGAAAGATGTCACATGTTTCAATCTGTCTCTCTTTCTTTCTATCTAACGATCTGTCTGTCTATTTAAACTCAGTAGCTGGTACTGTGATGATCTGTTTAAAATCAACATAGAAGCGGAAGGATAATCTTGATTGAACCAAAAGAAATTTTGCGTTCTTTGAAAGAATATACAAAAAAGCGAGAGGGCGACCAACATAACTGTGACTGGATCGATCTTCCAATCGATGTGCAATACTCAGAACAAGCATCACTGAGCAAGAGTTACCTTGATAAACGAATCTTTGTGCACAAGATGCATACGTCGGACGATCTTCTTTGAGAAGCCCTTGCTTTTCAACAAAGAAAAATGACAATGAATTAACTCCATTTGAAAACTAACTGAAGCCAAACCGATAATTTAACTTTAAGCAAAAAAAAAAAAAAAAAAAAAAAAAAAAAAAAACGAAAACGAAAAAAAAATCATTTGTCGAAATATAAAGCTTTTTTATTTCACTGTAGCGCAGTGTTCTCTAATTCGGAAAAACAAAAGTAAACGTTTGACTGCCATTATTTTGATTCAAATATTCGTTTGAGTTATAAATATTGTATTACAGAAATATAAAGGCACAAGAAAAGGTTTATCAGAGTGCGTGGAGCCCAGAGTTATTAGTTTGCGCAACAGAAGCAGTAGGAATAATTTTCGGGGTTTGCAGTATGACGGATACTGCATTTCCGCCCATAGGAACCGGTGGCTTGCAAATAAGGGGTAAACCGAAGATCAGTTGAAAGTAAAATTTGAAATAGTACAGATTCACCAAAATATGTGATAAAGTCCGATAACGACCGGTTGACATCGATAGAAATGAAACGCGTTCGCCAACACTTAAATAAATTTTTATTATAATTCCAGTGGATCAGAAAATATTTGTACCAGTCTAGAACAAGTGCTATTTCACATCACTTGCGCAACTTAATTTTCATCCAAACCACTTTGCTCACAATTATCTTCTTTATATGCAACTATCTTTCTTTGAAATAGCTTTTTGTTGTTTAACAACTCACTTTGTATCAACTTTCCCTTAGCCGTTATCTTTTTTTATCTTTTCTCATAATAAATCAGTCTCACACCTGACATGAAGCCTCTATGCTTGCAAAAAAATAAAAAACAACTGCTGACTGTGCAAAAGCGGCACTCCTTATATACTTGCTAGAAAGCAGCAGCGCGCCATTAATAATTCAACGAATCAGAGCATTTCACGCCTAAACAAAGAGTCAGTAATAATAATAATAATAATCAAAAACATGTGTTGCATTTTACATGCAAGTTAGAAAGTTTTATTTTGGGAGCGTTCACAAACTCCTTGTATAACATTACATTATTCATTGCACATACGCCCGTTCTAATTACTTCAGAAATAATTTAAACATTTGCGTTAAGTAACACAAAATTTTACAGGAATCACAATCTACAAACTGTTCAAAAATATTGCCATAAACACAATCTTGGCGCGTTCTACAAAATGCTATATGGAAGTTGAAAATCCCAAATCTATATCATAAGAAATTCGATATACTTAACAAACAAGTAAATCTTCAAATTGCGTCAAATAGCTTGAGGATCAAGTACTTGTATAAAAATGGCAGCACTTTTTGTCGTAACCCCGTGCTCGATAAAATTAGGATTTACAACTTTTTTAAATATGATGTTATACTGCATCTCTCACCAATAGTCTGGTAACTTTTTGCCTTTGGGAGAGTTTAAAAGATTTTCTATCATATTTATATCTCCTTATCCAAAGCAGACATCTTGCCGAGGCAAAATTATGATTTTCAAAGGCAGTTCGCTGAAAAGTATCGAAAAGGCTTGCTTAAAAATTGGTCTAAAAATGTCTTCATTTTGCCATTTTATCGCTCTACACATAAAACATCTATACCGAATTTCAAGCAATCCTAAAAACTGCAGGAGAAACAAAATTCTTACAAAGAGTATAAGTAAAGTGTGCATGGGTTCTTTTGGCGGTTTTTTCCTTGACAGTGGTTTATCAATTGTCCCAGCTTTTTATCTGAACATAGTTGCCCTACGGCCATTAACTTGTGCGCCTATACAACATTGGATGTAAAACTGCACCAATTGCTTATGGTTTTCGGCTATAATTTTGCCACAGTCATGAGTAGTGAAGCAATGAAGTTTTAAACAAATACAGTGCATCAAGAAATCTATATTATAAAACTGACAATTCAGTGAATGGACATCTAACCAAAAACCCGCTTAAAAGCGGTCTAAGACATGTGCCAAATGGAAAAATGCCACCCTGACAACTACCACCCAGACAACTGCCCCTCGGAGAACATGTGCCACCCAGAAAACTGCCACCTGGACAGCCACCACTCAAAAATATAACACATGGTTAAAAATAAATTTTTGTATAAACTATTTCCAGCAATAAATTTTAGTACACTGTATGGTAGACTTGTTCTGTGAAGATGATGTTCCCGTTTCAAGATTTAATTGCGCCTCTTTTACGTGTCGGTTATTCTATAACTGCAGTTAATATGTTCTTGTGATGTTCTTTTAAGATTTAATTATAGCCTCTTTCATCTATTTTAACTATTCTGCTACACCGGTAACTTTAGAATTACAATCCAGATCAAGATATTATTCTGATTTATTCGTTCTGGTTACTGAAGTGCTGGCTGGTCACCTTACACCTCAACAAAGCCGTGTGTATAGTGATGTGGCACCAGCAATCCTTACAGCTTCGCGAGATTTCCAGAACTGCCACACCAAAGAATACCAGCGCGGAATTTTCCATAATGTGCATATGTGGACTGAATTAAGCAATGAACAGTAAATATTATTTTGCAGTTGTTTCTTAAGTCATGAACAGTAAACAGGAACCTTTTTTTGCTGGTGTGTTAAGACAGGAAAATTGAACAGCGCCTCTTGAGTTTTTGTGTACATATTTACAGTAAATTTCCTCATTATTTACGTTGAGAGATTTTTCTATGTTTACTATAGAAGTTTGTGCACAAATTTTCAAGTACAGCAATTGCCCCTACGTTGTGAGGCAAATCCATTACAAGAACATATTAATTGCAGTTATAGAACAGGGGAAAAAACATTAAAAGGGGAATATTCAGAAAATTCTCTTTTTAATATATTTATTTTATAACGTATTTTGTTTTGTTTTGTTGTTGTCGATGTGGCAGTTTTTAGGGTGGTATATATGAAGATGACACTTGTCCTGCTCCTCTTAATAGTCCCAAAAATTCCACTGGAAGGAAGAATTTGATTTATTTGTGACCAGGTGTTTAATATTTCGCTTTTTTCGTTCAATTTTCTTTGGCGATGCGGGGGACGATTTTATTTACTCATAGACCCTGATTTTGAAGTTAGAAATTTAATTTTCTTACAATTTCATGCAAAAATATAAAAATGTGTCTAATTTCCACAAAATTGTCTCTTCTGGATATAACACAATCAGTTATTAGCCACTTGAAAGAACTTTTAAACGATTTTGATTTCTCATAGTGGTGTTGGCAGTACAAAAAAAAGTGGGTAGCGTTCTTATAAAACAGCTCACCTCTGATGCGAGCTGATAAACACAGAGAGGTTGGATATTTTAAAAAGTAGTTTCGCTCTTTTATGAGTATTATTTTTGCGATATTCTCAGTAAAAAAGGTATTATACCTGACTCACCAGACCGCCGTAGAGGTTGGATGTAGAATTTATTTTACAAAGTAATTCCTCTCTTTAATGAATACTTTTTTGAGGAATCCCCAGTGGGTCTGTGGAGTAAAGAGATGTCATACAAAACAGACCTAACTGCCATAGGGGTTGGCTGTTGAACAAGTGGGTAGATGTTTGAAAAGTGGCAGTTTCATCATGACCAATCAGCGACAATTATACAATGTTACTATTTGGTCGCGATATTTTATAAACGTTGCAAATTGCTCCAATGTACAAGGAGTTATGAATTACGTGGTCCGCTCGAATGATATATCGATTAAACAGTACAAGTGCATTTAATAGCGCACATCTCTTACGCTCAAGCACTTTTAGTGCTATTGACATTTAATAATCTCTTTCGATCAAAGTATAAATTTATTAAAAAAAATACTAAACTCTCTTCAAAACAACTACGCAAAAATGTAGTTGTTAATGATATCCTTGTTGACTGTCAACAGGCGCAGATCTATCCTTTTATGGCTGATGCATACGGCAGGGGAGAGGGAGGGGGAGGAGGGTTGTAGTAACAAAAGCCAAAATGGTATTTATGGAAAAGGGCGGGTTTGAAACAGTTCTCAAAAGGCATATCTGTTTGACCAGACATGTCGATGTAGAGAAAATTGACCCAAGAGCGACAGCATTTTGAGACTGCTGTCCGATGTCGTTTGTCGCAGAAGCATGTAAGCTTTATTAAAGATCATCGAAAATAGGAGTAATTTTAAACAAAAAGAGAATCTCATATTTGAGTAATTCTCTTTTAGGACGCATTTTACTTGGGCATTTTATTCAATCAATTAAATGAATATTTACTTAGGTATTCAATATCAAGTTCTGCATTTGGTTAAAGTAAAATTAGTAACGTCGAAACGAATAAAAAGCCCCCCCCCCCCCCAGGATTTGGGCTGCATGTTAGTCAATAATATTTAAAGCTGATTTTTTTTTGCGTTTTACATTGTTTACCCTGCTTCACTGGTCACCGAAAACATTTCTATGTCCACATTCCCCTAAACCGTAATTCCTCCTACCTCTTCCTTCGGCGAACTGCGATGTTGATCGGACCAAACGACAACATTAATTCTGGTTATTGTTTGGTTGTGATTAGTAGTGATCGCAACCAAAAGGCAACTTTCTAGGACGTCTTTTCAACGTCTTTGGCGTGACGTTGAATAAACGTTGGGAAATAAACTTTGAAAAGACGTTGAATAATCGACTCTGTATTGACATCGGACCTATCGCTAAAACACCCTCCTTGTGTTGTCGCTCACCAGAAATACTAGCCATGACCGGCCACTTAAAAAAAAGATCAAAAAGAGAATGTCTCAGATAATAATCGATATCTATCGTTGCAGGGTAGAAGTTTTTCTACTTCCATAAACAAGCAAGACACGACATTTATTTGACATCGGGTGTGAGGTCTCTTTAACGTTGATTGAACGTCGTAATGTTAACTGGGCTTTCCTCTAGCGATCGGCCAAAAAGACTGGTTATCCTGGCAAAATACACTGAGAGAACCATGTAGGATGTCGAGGGAACTGCATAGGATGCCGACAGAATGACATGCATATCGAGGGAACGACAAAGTTTGTCGAGGGAACAATATATTTTATGTTGATAGAACGACAATGAATTTTCTTTTTTCGCTGTAACCTGATACAGGCTTCGCAGTTTACACCATCTGGAGTCAGTGCCGTTAAATTCAGAGTGTATAATGGAACGAAATTGTAAGAAATGTCACGGTGGTGAAATGAAATGTTCGTAATTTTTGTTTTCTTAATTTTGTACAAAATACTACCTCACTTCTAAAATATGACTTGAAATAAGCCTATTTAATGTTAAAATTTACATTTTAAAAGCAAAATCTGTGTGATTTTTGGTGCGATATGCTTGGTTATCCAAGCAACTCTTCAACTTTATTACGAAACAACATCTGGAAAACATTTTTATGGAATGGTTGTGTTCTTCAAACTATGCATTTAAAAAATCCTATGGTATTTTTTTAATTTTTATGTGATTCTTAATTAATTTCTTATTTAAACAATTAAGTATTCTGTGTTCTTTCAGTGTTATCCAACAGTGACATTTTGTTTGTTATCCCTTTATTCACAATGAAACTAGAAGTATAAGCCTGATAGATTCTACCCAGCTTAAACAGAACTGTAATCTGATGTGCAAATATATGTCATTGTAATGTTAGAACGCTAAATCATACGTAAAATTTTCATGTTCCATAGTGATTATCATCCTGGGCAGGCGTATTTCATTCCAGGGCACGTTGGTCAGAGTCCCATTAAAATATCCTGCCTGCGAGGGCTTCTCTTATAAATGTCGAGTGATGGGTTGGGTAATCGTTTGCAGAATGCTCAGGAAATCAAAGCAGTTGCAAAAAAAAAACAAAAAAAAAAAAAACAAAAAAAAAAAGAGAGAGAGAGAGAGAGAGAGAGAGAGAGAGAGAGAGAGAGAGAGAGAGAGAGAGAGAGAGAGAGAGATTCAGGATCAGTTGAATGAGTGCCTTCCGGTGTAACGGTCCGTCATGCCCTCACTGTATAGCTTCCCTATAAGCATGGGGACAGATTAGGCTAGTTTCATGAATACTCCAGTTCTTTTGAAACTGGTGCCGTTCACATGTGCCGTATGATCCTGCTCGCGTCCTGGCCAAGTAATAAAATGTAAAAACGAAAGTAAGAAAGTGTAAGTTCAAAATCAAGGCTGGCCAATTCATTATTACAATCCGCCAGTATTTGAAGTTTAGTTTTCTTGTAAAATGATAATAACACAGTAACGTAAAGCAGTATGTTATATTTTTCGTTTATGATTACAAGAATAACCAAAAAGTCACTTGATTTTCTACACATTACTAAATACCCGTTCAGTTTTCACACACTTAAAACGTTCAACTTCCAGCCTGGTTCAGCTAAAGGCAACCACCCATTCTAGGCACTTCTGTATACTGAAGGACAATAGAAATTTTACACTGAAAAGAGAGGCTTATTTGTTAGTCACCAAAATGATCAATTCCTTTTTAAATTTCAAGAGAAACTTTTGCATAGTCTCTTTAAAATTGAAAAAAAAAACTCATGACGCCGTTACTTACATTTACAGAATTTTGGTGCTACACAGTCTTACTCACTAACGTGCGTGCGAGCCATTTCATTGCCTTAAAGTACATTTTTTTTATCACAAATGAGCAGCCATCCAAATTGTTTGGTAACTCAAATCATTACGCCGCAAGCTTCAAAGCTGACACAAATCAAGACGTAACATTCTCCGATGCGTCTGTATACACGCTGGTGCCCCACTGCACGGTGAAGTTGAAACCTAGACTCGTCATTAAAACACGTCGCTAATTGCACATTCTCAAGTGGTGTCCCTTCATTGTGGTTGTTCGTATAGTGCGTTCGATTTCGAAGTCCTCGGTCAACCAACATCATTCTATGTGCGGTCGACACACCCAGATTCCAGTTTCACAGAAGTGTCTAGTGACTATTTTTGGACTTATCCTATCTACCTTTCTGGGTGTCACCGCTGCGGTCATTATCGAAAGTTATCACGGATTATTCGGACACGCCGATGGTTGTCATAGTGATAGGCATAGCTACGCGAAGACGACCGCTTCAAGGTCTATGCACTTCTCCATAGCTTGTAAAGAGCAATGTTGCTGCGTGCTAAATGTCACTAAACCAATGACATTCAAGCACCAGTTCGTAACATGTCTATGGATTGGTTTTGTAGCAGCTGCGGCATCTTAGTGTCCGTCGTTCTCACTGAACCGCTAAGTACACAAGTGAAATTAATCGTTAGTTTTACAGCTAGAAAAAGAATAATTCCAAGAGCAGGCACTCACATCAATTAATGTGCCGCATATCAAAAGGCTTCATAAATACCTTGAGATGTAAAAATACAGCATGTGGTGTAAAATCGAGTCAGGTTCTACTAGTAGTTGAGAAACGAGAGAATCACTGCATTTTGTGACGTCATACTGACCCCCCCCCCGGCCCAGCTACCTAGTGAGCCCCCCCCCGGCCCAGCTACGTAGTGAGCCCCCCCCCCGGCCCAGCTACGTAGTGAGCCCCCCCCCAGGCCCAGCTACCTAGTGAGCCCCCCCCCGGCCCAGCTACCTAGTGAGCCCCCCCCCCCGGCCCAGCTACCTAGTGAGCCCCCCCCCCCGGGTCCTCCATGTGACGACTTCTATCATGTGTCTATCATACCATGAGGACCCCCCCCCCCCTGGTGAAGAATCATATACCATGGGGACCCCCCCCCCCCATTTTTTTTTTTTTTTTTTTTTGATAATTTTTTTTTTTTTTTTTTTTTTTTTTTTGGTAACGTATGTATGTCATTATCAGATCATTCAACAGAGAAGTCGTAATGGCTCACTGGTTAGAGCGAACGACTAGCAACATAAGAGCCCCGGGTTCGGTTCCCGGCTGGGACAAAAAATTTTTTTTGGTTATTTGTTTTTTGTTCGATTTTCGGACTCTGTGACATTATATGACAACATGTGACATTATGTAACTCTATGACTTTTTTAATTTTTTTATTATTATTATTATTATGATAATATTTAATTAGTCATATTTCAATGGTTTCCCCATTGCAATAACTACACACATAGCATAAGTATATGTGTACAGAGTGTGGAGGGAAAACCGATTGATAAAATTTAGAGTGCACTCGTTCAGACCGTGGGAACGATCGATAAATTTGAAAACATCAAAGGCCTAGACCGTGGGAACGATCAATAAATTTGAAAACATCAAAGGCCTAGACCGTGAGAACGATCAATAAATTTGAGAAGGAATGGGATTTTCCCCAACTCTATGTTTTAAGTTATAGTAGTTGGAAAATGACACTTCTAAAACACATTTAACAAATGTAGTTTTTTATAACATATAATATAAAAAATAAGTTTGAACATTTTAGCATGTTACTTATTTAAATGTTCTAAAGTTATAGTAGTGGAAAAATGGTGGTTCTAGACCAACTTTAACAAATTTAGTTTTTTGACATAATATGATATATAAAATAAGTTTGAACATTTTACCATGGTGTAGTAGGGTAAAAATAAGGGTTCTAGACCAACTTTAACAAATTTAGTTTTTTGACATAATATGATATATAAAATAAGTTTAAACATTTTACCATGGTGTAGTAGGGTAAAAATCAGGGTTCTAATCCAAAATTTAATTTTTTTTTGAAAACATATTATGCTTTTCTTTTCTTAATGCTTTCAGGTATCGTCAGAACACATCGCTCTCCGCTTTCACCTGATTATTAACAATGTCAACATTACTTCTTCACCGATGTGTAGAGACCATGGATGACGTCTTCAAAGTGAACTATGTTGACTATGTGTTTTCAAAGCTTCCTGCTTTTGAATCTAATTGGATTTTACAAGTGAAGAATTTGCATAAGCATTGGGAAGCTGTTGGAAAGATAATTCCAAGACATGAATTCATCCACTCATTTCTACACGAATGTGAAGAACTACTCTTACCATCAACTTACGACATTGATTCAGCATTTATCCGCGCGAATACAACTTGGGCAGCTGAACTCATGCTAGCTGTAGCTGCTAGAATTATTTTACATTATGATGATGGCGTTCCATTGACGACGAATGCATCAGAACTTGTTCGATTCAACAATGAACGAGTTGAAGTGAATTCAAAGCTTTGTAAAATGTTTGAAGAACTATAAAAAAGCTGACTCTGCAATTTCTAATGGCATAAAAGGAGAAGGGTGAAGTGAAGTCATCATTCAACGCGCAGCCATGGAGAAGACAAGCAGCTTTAAAATTAGTGCAAACTTAACCATTACTGTGGAGCATGGAGAATTTGGGCTATTTCTTCGAATCAAACGTGGAGAGAGATGGCTTGCTTTATCACCATCCTTGTGGAAGATTGTGTGTCAGAACTTGGCAAGATTACGCAACATTGGCTTCAAACTGTACTTAACGCAAACGAAGTGGCTTGAAGTCATTTCATACTTTGATATGCGCTATGTGAGTTTTGTGCAAACATCACTGTTTGAAGGGAAAGAATATACGCGTTACATCAACATGAATGATGGTGAATGGGGGACATTGCTTCAGGAAATCCATAGCATAACCTCAACCTTACTACCATGTACGGAATGTCATGGGAAGAAAACTCCTGTTAAGCTGCAAAAGGACAATCGAATGAAAGTGTCAAAGCTTTCCAAGAAAAGACTGTCTGAAGTTCGATTGGAGAATATGGATGTGCAAAATCAACTTGGACTTACCTGTGAATATTGTGGTGCTTACGGATATGCTGAGGATTATGATTGTCACTGCCACAAGTACAATTGCAAGTTGTGTGAACCTGACAACTTCTGCAACAAGTGTGGCTCACTAACAGTATCTGCCGAGTAAGACTACAAGTCATTTGCTTACCAGTCGTCAAAGTGTGTAGACGTGTCATATGGATATGTGAAAGATGGATGTAGAAACGTTTTTCAAGGAGACGTATGTGGACTACATGATAAGTGAACTGGCGCGTTTTGGATCTATTCAACAACAACTGGAACACTTTGACATCTATTGGGAACTTGCTCATTCCACGCTGAACGTACCGAAATTACGTGAGGATTTCATCAAAGAGTGTGTGCTTTCAAACATTGACGGAGCTGAGGAGTTTGATGTGGAAGCAGCATATCACTTTGCTCGATTTGATCCAGGACTGTTTTATGAAGTGAGAGAGTGGCTAATCTACATTGCAGTATAATGACAGACATTACATTGAGACAATATATTGTGCAAAAGACATATTGTGAAGAAATGTTATTAGCTGTAAAAAAGTTTGCATGTTTAGTATGTCCTGCTTGTCAAAATGAAGAGTGTTCAGAACATACTTGTCATTCTGCATGTGTCTATACATATTGGAATGAAGCTAAATATTACATTCATTTAGATAAAGTGTTAGATAATGTAAATCAACGTTGTGAAAAATATGGTGTAGATGCTATCACATTTGATGAATTAAGTAGTTGGTTAATGTACATTGAAGATCAATGGACTCCAATTATTCACACCATTGTATCAATACTTGATTTGTAAGATATGTTGATAAAATGCAAGATGTGTTGATAAAATAAAATACAAGATATGTTAACAAGTGTTAATCATTTAGTGTTAACATGTCGACGTGGAAAGACTACTTAACCAATATTTATTTTAAACCTGGTCAACCCGGGGCATTTGCTGGTCCTTACAAACTATATCACATATTAAGAAAACATGATCAACCAGTCACTCATTCACAAGTGAAGAAATGGTTACAGGATCAAGATGCCTTCAGTTTACTACAACCTGTAAAATATAGGTTTAAAAGGCAACGTGTCATTACACGTGGAATTGATGACATGTGGGATATTGATTTAGCTGACATGGGAAACATAGCTTCCTATAATGATGACACCCGTTTTTTATTAGTTGTCATTGATGTGTTTTCCAAATATTTATGGGTGCAACCAATGCCTAATAAATCACATACGAGTGTCATAGAAGCCTTTCAAAAGATTTTTCATGAAACACAACGAAGACCACGAACTCTAAGGTCAGACAAAGGAACTGAATTTAAAAACAGATGGGTAAAAGCATTTATGAAGAAGGAGGGAATACATGCCTATACGACAAAGAATGAAACCAAAGCCAACTTTGCTGAGAGAGTCATTCGTACTCTAAAGGGAATGATGTATCGATATTTCCTACATAATCAAACGTATCGATATATGGACATCCTTCCAGACTTAGTGTATAATTACAACCATAGACCTCATGGCTCCCTCCCTAATAAGTATGCTCCTGCAGATATTCGTAAAGACAACGAATCGAAAGTGTGGAAGTATATGTATGTAGACAAATTGAAATTAAAACCAAAGAAGAAAAAACCCTACAAATTTAAAATTGGTGATCAGGTTCGCATTTCTCACATGAAATATGTATTTCAACGGGATTATCATATAAAGTGGACGCAAGAAGTGTTCATTATCACACATCGTTGTAAGAAGCAAGGAATACACTTGTATCGTGTGAAAGACTTTTTGGATGAAGATATTGACGGACATTTTTATGAAGAAGAACTGCAGAAAGTGACAAAAGATATTGAATCAGTCTACAGAATTGAAAAGGTTTTGAAAACACGAAAAAGACGAGGTGTTAAAGAATTATTTGTGAAGTGGTTAGGTTGGCCAAAGAAGTTTAACAGTTGGGTGAAAGAAACAGATATTCGAAAATGAAGCATCCATTTACGTGTTTGGTCTCTGGACCTACAGGCAGTGGTAAAACTTCTCTAGTTAGAGAAATTCTAGAACAAAAGTTAATTAAACCCTCTCCAAAAGTCATTTTATGGCTCTATGCAGCAGATCAGCCTTTGTACAAGGGAATGAAAGGTGTGGAATTTTACCAAGGCATTCCAGATGACATTGAAGAGCGTTTTAACCCGAAAAAACCAAACTTACTCATCATTGATGACTTAATGACCAAATGTCATAGTGATGAACGCATGACACGTCTATTTAGTGTTGGTAGCAGTCATCAAAATCTAAGCATTATTTTTATTGTGCATAATTTGTTTCATCATGGTAGAGAAATGCGAAATATTAGTTTGAATACACATTACATCATTCTGTTTAAAAATCCTAGAGACAGTCAACAAATAAGTACATTAGCGCGACAAATGTAACCTGGAAAATCTCAATTTCTCATAGAAGCCTATCAAGATGCTACCAGCAAACCTCATGGCTATTTATTCATTGATTTGAAGCCGAAGACAAATGATCAACTACGTATTCGTACAGGCATTTTACCAAAAGATACACATTACGTCTATGTTGATAAGGTGGCGTATGAACAAGAACCAAGTCACTTAACCATTCGCAACCAAGATGTCTAAACATATTCAAGCGAATCAACCATTTCTTCACTTGCTCGCACGCAGCGGGCCTAAACGACGTAAATCCTTGCTACAACAAGCTACTAAGGAAGAATTAACTAGCTTGTTTGAATATATTGCGAGGACATTTACCCTTAAGCTCAAAAAGGTATAAGGTATTCAAGCGTGAACGTCATACCCTACGTACACTAGCAGATAAGAAGATATCACTTCGAAGAAAAAAGAAGTTGGTTAATCAGAAAGGAGGATTCATTGGAGCTATTGCTAAATTTGCATTACCCTTGTTAGCTCAGTTGCTGTTAAAATGAAACATACTATGAAAATGGTCCTCATTCCTGAATATGAATATAAAATGTTGTTAGAAAAGAAGGGAAAAGATGGTGAAATCAAAACGAAAGTGAATAAACTTTTACGTGGGAAACGAACTCGTGAAAAGGCAATAGAAATGTCTCAAGTTCTTGGTCGTCATTTACGAACAATTCAGTCGCAACAACAGCGGCAAAAGTCTGTTACATCATCCAAAGCAGAAAAATCAGAAAAGTCCCAACAGTTTCTAAGCCATTTTCAACCTATTTATCATGTAAAACTAACACAACTTCTAGCAGAACTTAAGAAATATGGTACGAGATGGACAGATAAAAATGAACTTGTTTTAAAAACGGGTACTGTCATTACAAATTCCAACATTATTGATTTGTTGAAAGAAGCATTGGTTGCTACAAGAAGAAAAGAACGACGAGAACCACCGCATGGTTGGAAGCAGTTTATTGAGGAAATTGTAGATGCTAATATTCCAAAAACTGTTTTTGGTAAAAAGACAACTCGTGAAGATATTACAAAAGAGATACAACAACGTCAACAAAGGTTGTTTCCAGAAGGATGGGAAACTTTTTAACATGGATTAAAGAGCTATGGTGTTGTTGTTGTAAAGAAAATGGAAATAAAAATACTATTCCTGTAAAAATTAGGTGTGTTAGTGCTTGTTGTCAGGGAGAAGTAGTAGATACCAATGTAGATCATGTAGATAGCAATTTAGACGACAATGTAGACAACAATGTAGAAAGTGAGGATGAAGAGTGTCAAACATGAAGTAATGTATATACACATCTAGTCTATCTACATCACATAAACGATTTAGCTGCCATGGAGTCAACAAGTTTTTACATTACTTTACCCAGCAATGCTAGTATGAACTATTATCCCAACAACAAGACTTCGAATTATCAAATTCGTATGCCTCGAACCATCTATCTGAACGGAAAATATGAAGTGGCATTAGCTGAAATTCAATATCCACATACATGGACAACCATGAGACATGGAATGGACTATTCTATTCAGTATCGACAACAACCACTGAATAATATTGTTCTTGACACAATCAATATTCCTTATGGTTACTACAGATCCATACAAGAAATATGTCATGCAGTCAATGAAGAAGCAACTAATTCTATGAAAGATGACCTTAAAGAAGGTATTCGGATAAAGTATGATAAAATTAGACGACGCGTTTTTCTATATCTAAATTATGGTTTTGAAGTGTCATTCTCCACTGGATTAGCTGAGATTTTAGGATTTATCCCAAATCAATGGTATACTGAAACGTGTACAGCTGAATATAAAGCTGATGTGAAACAGGGGTTTTATACACTTTATGTGTACTGTAGTATTTGCGAGCCACAAGTTGTTGGTGATTATTATGTTCCTTTGCTACGTTCTGTTGCAATACAAGGACATGATGGAGACATTATCATGAAAACTTATGGAGAACCTCATTATGTTCCTGTAAACACATCCAAATTTGACGTGATAGAAATGAATATTAAGGATGACACAGACCATAATGTTCCATTTCAAACTGGGAAGGTGATCTGTAAACTTCATTTTCGACCAAAAGCATTATGAAAGCATACACACACAATCCATCTATTTATCGCAACCATTTTCTTCGTCAAGTGGGTGGAGAATTACCAGGATTTAAAGGAGCGCGAATACAATATGGAGATGGTATTGGTTCAATACTGGGATCATTGGCTCGAAAAGCTATTCCACTGCTTAAGGCAGGGGCTAAAATCGTTGCACCACATCTTAAAAAGGCTGCAAAAGATGTCGCGAAAGATGTTACAGGTCGAGTAGCACAACGTATGTTTGGTGATGAGTTAGGAGGACAAAAGAGAGCGAAACCAGCAAAACCTGTCAGAAGGCGAAAGGCAGCTAAACGGATAACATCAACAAAATATAAGAAAGATATTTTTTAATCATGTCTTTAATTCATAATCATTCTTGTGAATGTAGTCTTTCTCCATTAGAATGGTTTCACATACCACCAACGCAAACTGCTGTAGAAAAAAGCTATAATGTAGACTATCAACCACTAACTACTATTAGAGAAGGTGCTCCAATAGAATTCTACATTCCTGCGAGTACCGAAGAATATCTAGATTTAAAGAACAGTAAACTCCATATTGTATGTCGCATTGTAAAGGTTGATGGAGAAGCGTGTGGTGTAGATGATAACGTATCCTGTATCAATGATTTGTTTAATGGGTTATGGTCTAATATTGAATTATTTCTAAATGATCGATTGGTATCACATAGTAACAATACTCATGGTTATACCAGCATCATATCTCATCTCATTCATGACTCGGAAGAAAGTCTCAATTCTGAGCGCTCTATGCGTCTCATCTATAAAGATACTGCCGGGTCAATGAATACTCATCAGGTGAAAAGACCTAATCATGAAAGATATGTATCAGGTTTTCATGTAAATATTGAAGGTGGTGATATAGCTGAAACAGGAAATAATGGTTTACATAATCGCTATTTGTATACACGTCTAAGCCGTGAGTTTATGCTTACAGGTGGTTTAAGGGTAGATTTGTTTGAGCAGGATCGTTATCTTCCCAATGGTGTTAGTATGAAATTACGCTTGCATAGACAAAAAGATGAATATGTATTAATGGCTGCAAATAATGGTTTTAAAGTAGAAGTGAGAGAAGCGTTTTTAACCATTCGCAAAGTGAGGGTTAGTCCAGGTATTCAGTTGGGACATGCAGATGCATTGATGAAAAGTCCTGCTAAGTTTATTGTTACTAGAAAAGAATGTAAAGTTTTAGCTATTCCAACTGGATTTCAATCTTTTGTGAAAGATAGCATCTTTTTAGGTCAATTACCAAAACGTATTGTCATTGGAATGGTTCATAATGAATCCTTTGCTGGAACAGTATTGAGAAATCCATACAATTTTGAACATTTCAATCTTAACTTTATGCAGCTTTACTCTGATGGTGAACCAGTCCTATCAAAACCTCTCAAGCTTGATATAAATCAAGGCAAATATCTTGATGCTTTTGAAACACTTTACAAATCTTTTGATAGACTGGATGGTGAGAAAAGTTCCATTATAAAACGGGAAGATTGGCCTAGAGGTTATTCTTTGTTTTCTTTTGACTTAACACCTGATTATGATGGTGCGGATCATTATGCCCTTATCAAACATGGGAATTTGAGACTAGAAATGAATTTTGCTGGTGCCTTGCAAAATACAGTCAATGTTATAGTGTATGCTGAATTTGATAACATTGTTGAAATAAGTGCAAATCGTAGCATTCAATTCGACTACCAGTCATGAACACGAAGCAGATAGAAGCCATCCTATCTCATGATGCCACGACAAAAGACTTGTTTCAAGGTGTGTTTGCCATGGACCAGTTACCATCTTTACAACGCGGTGCCTATGTCATCAACACAGACGATCATGATGAGCCAGGAGAGCATTGGGTGGCAGTATATTATGACGAAGACCCTGCAGAATATTTTGACTCTTATGGACTTTTACCTATAGACAGTCGTTTGAATAAGTTTTTAAAGTTTAATTTCATTTATAATTCAGTTCCATTACAAACACCAATATCCTCTACATGTGGATTTTATTGTGTGTATTATATAATTCAAAGAGCTCGAGGACATAGTCCTTTTGAAATCATTGATGTATTAAGAAGAAGTGATGGTGATTTTGTTGTAAAGGATTTTGTATATAGACATTATAAACCATTATTTTATTGATGTTGTATTAGTTAAGTTGTATTAGTTAAGTTGTTGGTAATTGTGAATTGTATTATGAATATTGTAAATAAACAAGACAGTTTTATACAACATTCTTTGTTTATTGTGTTATACATTATTTACATTTTAACAATTATTTTACATTGATTTTTTTATTTTACAAATACATTCAATACATCGATAAACACATGCCATTCATACCAATCTAAATTAATATATGTATCATAGACATTACATCCACGTTTGTAAATGCTATGAAAACTAGCATAACACTGTCCATTACCAAACTTTATTATTTTAACATCTTTGTGTTCAGACAGTTTCAGTTCAACTCCATGATCATTCATGTCAATGTCCATCACCATAACACACATGGGATGCGTCAGTTCAATGGACTTGGTGCCTCGCATGAGTTGCACTCCTTCCTCTTTGAATTCAAGCGTCAGGTTCTTTCCAATCCAATGCTTGTAACAGAGCGTACCATTCCACTGTGTTGAGGGTGATGTAGTCGTAGCATTTTGTAAGCTCGTCATATTGGCGAAATCGTACAAACACGTCTAAATAGTTCTCAGTCACACGCACTTCTAAATCCTCTGAGAGTTTCAGGAGAAAGCCAGGTATCCTCAGCTTCTCTAGATGGTCTTTCAACACAGATTGTTCGTCAGTTGATAGAATGATATACTTTCCAAAATGTTTTAGCACGATGTCATCATATACGTTTCTCAGATATGAGAATCCATGCGTAATGGGTTCATATTCCGATAAAAAGTCTTCCATCTCGTTCAACAGTCAGATGAACTATGAGCTGTCTCCTTGTCTGCAAAGACGTTTTTTATGCTCGCAAGATGGCGAAGAGTGGATGTTGTATCACTTCTAGGAATCGTAAGACTGCGCGCCAGTTCTTGATATCAAAGAGGATCAAATCTGTATATGGTGTATCTGGTACAACTCCCTTATAATCCTCTGGATAATCCTGTAAAAGATTTCTACAGATTTCTACACGTATGTTAGAATCATATTCAGCCACCGTCACTTCCACTTTATTTTCAAGTCTACGTTTAAACCCATGTTCAAGTGGTATGTTTTTAAAGTCTTTCCATACTTCAGGTTTAAACCGATGATAACTTGTCTGAGAATCTAGTATCACTTCATTCCTATCATTTACAGTAAGGTAAGCACCACCGTTCAGCATGAGTGCATTCATGTTTTTACCTTGTTATGAGCCGTCTTCTTGTCTGCGAAGCCTTTTATCCACTTCTTTCACTTGCTTCTTCAGCATTTTCCATTCAGGTATTGTCAGCAAGATACCCTTTTTCGTAGGACGGTTTTTTCCAGTCCCCTCATCTCTCAGGTACTTGCGAATGTTTACCACTCCTTCATTGCTTTGTTTCATAATCTTGATATACTTTCCATTTCCTAGAGAAAGCATTCCATCCCACGACTGTGGTGTTGGTGCTGTCTCCACTTTCAATTTCTTGATGGTAGTGGTAGGATTTTTCACTTTTAAGTCTTTAACTGCATCTGCAAGAGTATCCATATCAGTTGTAGATCTCTTACGACTTTCACGTTCCATGTTAACACTTCAATGTTCACACCTCAAATAACTCTTCCGTTGGAGGACCTCCCCCTTTATACCATAGCCTTGTAATGTCCATGCGCTAAGGTGGAATAGCCATCACTCATCACATATCGCTTGTCGTCATATGGGGAGAGGGCTACTTTCCTCAACTTCTCCGAGAAAAGCTGGTGACTATGACTTCGGATAATGTGTCCTGTAGCCATCGTTTGAGTTTTCTTAAACAAACTGTCTCTATACTGCACATGTTTAATGCGTCTTTGACAAGCTTGAGTGATGCCTTTAGCTGTATGTTTTTCTTTCCCACCGCACAATAAACTGTACATTTTCGGTCTGAGTCCAACAAACTCTTCAATAGGGACGCCTGCCGTCTCATCCTTCATTTTCCCAAGCACTTTTTTGTTCACGTTGGAATGTAGGAAGTGATCTGGCGGATAGTCACTTGTGTCGAACAGGTCAGCATCTTGCTGCATATCCTTGTAGATATCTTCCGTTTCTATGTCGTAACAAAGACTGTCGGTGTCGCTGAACAACAACTTGGCATTGGGATACTTGACCATGATGTAGTTGTAATGAAAGTTGAACATAAGCACTTTGCTGAGGTCGAGAATGGTAAAACCAACTTGAATGGGTTTATCCAGAAGCAAATCCACTTTGCGTAAATGTACTGCGGTCAAATCTTCGTTGAAAATTTTGAATTTGTGGAAAGAAGGTTTGGCTACAAGTTTCTTGAACCGCTTTTCCTTGTGAACAAGTTCAACATTGATTCGCTTTCTCACATTTTCCATGGTTTTGCCAAACACCGAGTTGTTCATCAGTTTGAAGAAGTCTTTCTCAAATGGGTTCTTGGCCAATTTTCTCTTTTCCGTGTTCAAGGCAATGTATTTTGCCAACCATTTGCTCTGTTCAAACATGATGGCGCGATGTACTTTAGTGACTTTCAACCCCAGTGAGACGTACTGTTGCAAATTCCTGTAATGAAGTACATATTTCTTCTTGTCAGACAAGTTAGGAATGAGCTTTTCACTGGATTTCTCTTTCATGTTTAGATCTTTCCGCAGCTTCTGACTGTACTCTGACAATTCTTCAACTTTGACACATTTCCGTTCTGGAGCCACTGGGTAGTGATTATGATGATCATGGATTGAATTTGGATAGTCTAAATCCACTTCCAAAATGAATCCAATGTCATCATCTTCATCCACATCCATGAAGTCAATGGATTCTGGCTCACTCACCCACATAAATCCTCTTTGTGGCATGCTTTGTGACATGGCCCAACCATACAAGTTGTTTGCGTCGAGGTACATCAAATAGTTGTTTGGTATCTCAGAATTGTAATCTGCTACGTAGGGATTATTCGCTTTCGCATACTTGTGTGTGATCACGGATATTCCTCCACGTATGCCTTGCTCAACCATTTGGTACATGTCGATGTCATTGATCAATTCCAACTTCACCTTTGTCGCTTTCAACATTGCATCCCACGACAGTCCTGGTGCTGTATAGTAGTGAGCAGGATCCAATTCATATGTGTTGAGACATACGTGACGAAAGTTTTCAAACACATCAGCCAGCAGCAACACATCTGATTTCAGGTACAAGTCATGGTATTCGCCAAATGTTGTACAGTTGAATGTCTCCCACACCTTCTGCGCATGCTCATAATCCTCATCGCTAATGTCTTCTTCACTGAGCAGACTGTAAAACTTGTCCTTGGACGGCAGTTGTGTTTCAGCAAACTTGGATGGTTCATCCACGTAATCATAAGGGTACACACCCTTTCTCAACAGTAAATCTTGTTGGTCACTATTGTGAATGTGTGACGTCATGTTATAAAAGTTGTCTTTCCCTTCTGCCGCTAGGTTGGATACCAACTTCTGTAGAGAAGTACTCATGAACTGAAAGCTGTCTGTAAATTTCAGATTGCTCATGGTGAATGCAATATATTTCTCAATGGTGTTGGGAATGACTGTAATCGTTTAATCTTTGAATTTTCCAATTTCCTCCATGATAAGGTGACTGTCATAGCCTCGCAAATTGTGGAAAAACACAGGAATGATAAAAGAATCTTTATCCCCTTGCTGATCCTTTCTAAGTCGGAATTGTAAGTTGCATTCATTGTGCGCTGCTCCGCGATATTTGCCATTGATATGGTCATGATCTCTCACACGATCTGCTCCTAGAGGTTCATGACAAATGTAGCAATCAACAGCGTTCTTAAAATTCTCTTTGTCTTCGCGAGTCATCACCATTTCCTTTGGTCGCTCTAAACCACGTACAATACGATCACGTTCATTCAACATATGGTCTAAAAAGACCTTTACAGCATTGTCTCCTCGATACACGATTGGTGCACGTGTATCATACTGGCTGACAACCACATAGGCAAAGCTGTTTGGACGATGATGTTGATACTTGTCTTCTTCTTCATGCTTTTGCGTGAAACATTCAAAGTCTGCATAAATCACAAACGGTGCTCGCTGTTGTTTGGCTACATTCTTAAACTTAACGAATGGTTCCTTGGGAAATGATAAACGTTGCGCGCCATGCTTGCCACACACTTCACGATGTTCATCTAAAAGCTCTTGTCGCATAAACCCGTGAAGACAGTTGAAACAATAAAAAGCTGCACCATTATGCTTTGATCGATAAGCCATCAGTCTGCTGAAATTCTTGATGAGGCAATAATGTCTTGTCTTGTCATTGCTAATCAAAAGCAAGTTGATTTCTCTCGCGCTGTTGGCGCTGGTGTTTCGACTGAGTTGTATGGGAACAACGACATCATGTTCATATCCAAACACGTTAATGGACACATCATTCTCCTTTTCAAACTTTGGAATGTCTGTAATCGGTGTTGGAAATGTCATGCCTTCCACCTTCAATTCGTTCTCAAATAGCTTGTATTGATGTACACGCTCTGGGTTTACATTTGTTGAAGGGTAAAGGTGAGCCAGTACAGACCATAAGAAACATTTGTTGTCTTTATTCTGAATGTTTAACACACCTTTTGTATTCTTCACTTTCTTCGGCAGTGGAATAAAACTACTCGCATCCAGTGGCGCTGACGTAGCTGTATGTACTTCAATGTATAGTATGTTATCCAATACCCAGCCAGAGCCTTGTCGCTCATGTTCATCAAACTTAGTAAACAATTCTTTATAGGCATCTGGCAAGTCCTGCTCAATATCTGCTGGGTTGTATGCTGTATATGTTGGACTGCTGATAAATGAATTATCCACTTGTTCTACCATAACACCTTCAGCATTCGCTGTCAGTTTCTTGAAACGTGCATGAACGACAATGTACCATTTCATTCCATAGTTTAAGGTCTCCAACAAATGTGTCTTGATACGGTTCTCTTGTTGTCGCATTTCAAGCAGTAAATCCGATCCATCCTCAGACTCAAATCGTCTTTCCTGTGCGTTTTCTCCCAGACTAACCCTTCTACCTCTCCCTACTTGTCCTGTTTTTTCTTTCTGTGAAACATGTTCTTCATGAGACGCATTTTCCATCTCAGCTGGTATGCATGCATGTGCCTCAAATGTATCCATAGATGGAAATATTTTAATGCATTCACAGCAGAGGACTGGATGAGGTCTGAAAACACCATCTTGTACCGTCTTTCGTCTCTTGGCTTCAATCATCTCAACAAGCTCTTCATTAGCACGTTTCATCTTAGCTGGTTTGCATGTATGTGCTACGAACAATTCATGAGATGGAAATGTCACATTACAATCATGACAGACGACTAATGTGTCTGAATTAGATGCCATTGTTGTTGTCACGTCAATTGCCTAAACTGATATGATGAAATGTAGGTCTCACTCATCCTATTTATACCACCTAGGCATGTATTGCAGAGACATCTAGCGGAGAGCGATGTGTTCTGACGATACCTGAAAGCATTAAGAAAAGAAAAGCATAATATATTTTCAAAGAAAATTAAATTTTGGATTAGAACCCTGATTTTTACCCTACTACACCATAGTAAAATGTTCAAACTTATTTTCTACATCATATTTTGTCAAAAAACAAAATTTGTTAAAGTTGGTCTAAAACCCTGATTTTTACCCTACTACACCATAGTAAAATGTTCAAACTTATTTTCTACATTATATTTTGTAAAAAAACAAAATTTGTTAAAGTTGGTCTAAAACCTCATTTTTACCCTACTACACCATGGTAAAATGTTTAAACTTATTTTATACATAATATTTTGTCAAAAAACAAAATTTGTTAAAATTGGTCTAGAACCACCATTTTTCCACTACTATGACTTTAGAATATTCAAATAAGTAGCATGCTAAAATGTTCAAACTTATTTTATATATTATATGGTGTTAAAAAACTACATTTGTTAAATGTGTTTTAGAAGTGTCATTTTTCCAACTACTATAACTTAAAACATAACATTGGACTTAACGTAGGGAAAATCCCATTCCTTCTCAAATTTATTGATTGTTCCCACACTCGAGCGCACTCTGAAATTATCGATCGGTTTTCCCTCACACTCTGTACGAGTGCACTCTTAAATTTCTCAGTCTTAAAAAAAAAAAAAAAAAAGACTTACCACAAGTCATTGGTTAATTTGTCTTCCAATCTTGCACTTCCCTTTTCCAAAGAATAACCAAATCTTTCACTTCTCTTTTCCAATGAATAGCTAATGTTTCACTTCCTTTTTCCAAAGAATAGTCAATGTTTCACTTCGTCTCCTATGTGTATTCCAGTCAATCCATCAATTGTTCTTCAACAGCACAACACAATAGGTAAGAGCAACTGTTTTCACTTTTTTTCCCATGTGTATCCAACGGTAGCCAGAGCTTGAATGATGCATATGTGCACAGACAAGGTGCTCTTATAGGAGTGCTGAATCACATACTATGGTTGGTCCATGATGGTTTGGCAATGCAATGATTAGAGTGGTGTCAACCCAACCTTTTTATACTACTGACGGTGAGCCGTGAGCCAGCGGCGTAAAAAGTAGCCGGGAGGGGGGGGGGGCTCACTAGGTAGCTGGGCCGGGGGGGGGGGTCCCCATGGTATTTGATTCTCTACCAGGGGGGGGGGGGGTCGGTCCATAGTATGTCCCGAGGGGGGGGGGTCCCCTTGGTATTTGATTCTCTACCAGGGGGGGGGGGGAGGGGGGGGTCGGTCAGTATGACGTCACAAAATGCAGTGATTCTCTCGTTTCTCAACTACTTTCTACTGGTGAAATTTCGTGAAAAACAATTTACTGTTTAAAAAATGTTCAATTTTTAGTTGTAAATTTTATTTTGTCCTTCAGTATATTTTATCACAGTAAAAACTAAAGACAAACAAAGCAAGGAATAAAAAGAATGTTGTTTCTCATCCCAATTTCTCATCCTAATGTTAGTTTTTTTCTTCAAGAAAAATTCAGATCCGGCAGGCGCCGAATTTTCTTATTTGTGAAAAATTATATTGATCAAATTCTTGTTTTTTTTGTTTTTTTTTTCCACAAACTATGGTCAGTGGCTTAAAACGTCAACATAAATTGACTCCGAAGGTGCGAGCTCCAAATTTTACAATAATAAGAATTAGGATCTTTTTATACTTTTTTTATTTGCAGTTTCAGTGACCCTATCGGGGGATGAGAAACCAAGTATTTTTTCCTTCAGGGCAAGTTTCAATTAAGTTCACTCGAAAATTGGCATATGAAATTGTGACATTGACAACTGGCTACGATATGTTATGCTAAAATCGCTTATGCTAATAGGCATTGTCCTAGTTTAATAGCGAAAGAGTTGTACTCAATCGCAGGATGATTCTTTAAAACCCACATTAGCAGCGGTTTACGTGGAGGCATGGAGACAGAAAGCTGGCTTAACTGGACAGAATTTCGCTAGATAGCGGAATTTACCAACTTGCAAAAACCACTAAAGAAAAGATTTATATTAAATTATGACCAAGAAGCTCAAAGTCACGCAGGACCAATTCTTTGTCGTCATTTTGGCCCAAAGGGTTAAAAATGAGCTCAAAATCACTACATCTCTAACTGTTTTCGAGATAACAGTCAACTTCCGATTTTTGATATTGACCGTGAGCAAGAAAGAACGTACATAAGGAACCTGTTATTCAACGTTGCCTAGGCCCATAGGGTAAAACTATCAGCCCAAAATCGCCTCACCTCTAACCTTTTCCGAGATAATAGTCAATTTTCAGTTTTTGGCCTTGACCATGACCGAGAAGGTTAAGGTCACCGAAGTAGCCCTTATGTAACATTGTTTAGGCCCAAAGGATCGAAAATGAGCTCAAAATTGCCCTATCTCTAATCGTTTTCGAGAAAATAGTCAACTTAAGGCCCGGGTTCATGTCCTTGGCAGTGACTGAGAAAGTCAAGGTCACCCATATCCCTCTTCTGTAACGTTGTGTGGGCCCAAGGGTCGAAAGTGAGTTCAAAATCGCTCTATCTCTAACCGTTTTCGATATAATAGTCAACTTCCGGTTTTTGATCTTGACCATGGCCCAGAAGGTCAAGGTCACCGAGGTACTCTTATTGACCTTGTTTATGCCCAAAGGATCGAAAATGAGCTCAAAATCATTCACCGAGACCTTGTCACCCCTACACGTGTGCCAAATTTCATATCCCTCTATCAAAAACTGTACGAGGAGTTTTCTGGAAATCATCCAAACGGAAAAAAGAGAAGAAGAACAAAAGAAAAAGAAAGGACAGAAACTTGCAGAAAAACTACTACAAACTTATACCTAGTTGCAAACGATATATACTTGCAAAAGCACCTTTTAGCACGGAAATATATAAAGAAAGGTATCCCAATAGGGTACGTCTTTTGCAAATGCAAATACCTTTTTAGTTATTTTTCTCTTTGGATGGTGATTTTGAACTCATTAACGACCCTTTGGATCTAAATTCTGTCACATAAGAGACCTTGACTTTTTACATCAAAGTCAAAGTCGGAAACCGAAAGTTCAACGTTATCTACTAAACGGTTAGAGCGGTTTTGAACACATTAACGATCCTTTGGGCCTAAATTACGTTACATAAGAGCTACTTCTGCGGCTTTGATCTATTCCGTCAGGATCAAGATAGGAAATCTGACGTCATCTTGAGCACCGTTGTAGATCTTGAGATCTTTTTTATCAATTCACCCTCAAAACGCTATATAAGGTGTATCTCGTTGACCGGAAGTCGATGATTTTCTCAAAAATCGTACGAAGTAGAGCATTTTCGAGCAGCTTTGAGCTCCTTTTCCCTTGAGGATAAAAGATATCACGGTATCACCTCTTCCGTCAAATCAAGTTCCATAATCAGGGGTCGACCATGATCTTGATCTCCGTTAGAGAAACTAGCCCATATACGGGGTGACGTAAAGGGGGAAGGGGTAACTGCGTCATCTTTCTTGTGTCCTTGAGTTGTCAATCACAATTTACGTGACATCTCTATCTGAGTATACATTGTAATTAAGACATTACGTTAGCTAGCGGAACTCGGTCTAGTAAGGTTTTTCGTTTTGTGTAAGTCGCAGTTTCACGACGGCGATAGTAGGTGCCTATTGAGCGCTGGGACTAGTAATTTGACACACTAGACCAAGAAAATGAACAAACGACAATTTAATTGCTTTATCGACGTCGTAATGTTTCCGGGCACTCTTTCACCTTGCTTGATATCTTTATTTTTTTATGTTTGATAAGTACTTTTGTATTAAAGATAAAACATATACAAATTTTTTTGTCAAACCCGTTGCACTTCAACCTCATAAAATAAATTTATCTCATTGTATCAATGAGCAAAAAAAAAAAAAAAAAAAAAAAAAACAAAACAAAAAAAAAAAACAAAAAAAAAAAACAAACAAACAAAAAAAACACAAGTAGCAACACTAAGCAATAAGTTAAACTATTGTCATAATTGTTTTCTTATTACATACTTAGTCATCATCACCTTGCATTATGGTATTTGCCTTTTAGAGTCACATTTCGGACGCAGCCCAGCGGATTGTATAAACATTTTGCCGTATCTGAATACCGTGCCATCCCGGAAGCATTCCACGAATAATCACCAATCTTGTCCACATCGATGACTTGTCTCAGCTTGGCTGATCGCGCTCTACTCGATTTCGTAGGTCGGTTAATACGATCAACCATATCGTCTATTTCTCGGGCCGACATCACACGGCGAGGGTGTCTCAGCACAGGAAGCAGCACTGGCACCCCAGATTTCTCATTCAAAGCAGCAAACGGATCAGTAATAGTAAGCCTTGTATATGGTATATCTTCCACCGGGCCAATCCGTTCTAGCCACACATCATGCGGGCGAGGGCGAACAATGCTTCTCTTTGGAAAAGACTGACTTGGAATTAAATACGTGGATGCCATATTTATCTACTTCAATTATCCGATGACCGTTCATATAATACGGCACTTTTTATTTAATGTTAATCACTAATCATCCAAACGATTTAATCCTTCAATTTTAAACTTCAGTAAATATATTTAATTCGTTATATTTTATCGTTTTTCTGACACTGTAGAAGAAAAAGTCTATCTCATAAAAGCATCTTAACAAAATACACTAACATAACACTTGGTTGTTCAACCGTGTTCTCAAGACATTATTCAGGCGCATTTCTACAACCTGAGTGCGAAAAGGCAAAATAGTTCTGCTCTCCCGTTTACCATGTGAATAGCTACTTCATCACCATAGGTTTACGACAATATTATTTCTGTTATATTCCTTCAGGTCGGAAAAAAACGTGGCCGGTCATAATTCACCGGGTAAAAAGCATGAGAAAAAATGGCGAATTTCCATAAGGTATCTCATTACTTTCACCCAAGTCTGATCAATACTCTATGACAACTATCCTTCGTATTTTTACTTCTACTTTTTTAAACTTTAGGATAAAGTTTCCATTTGTTGTGATAACATGAGCAAAAATCTATAAAGTCCAGAAAGGCTTGAAATCAGAGTAACTGTAATTTATGGATCGCCGTTGTGGAAAATTATTGATTCTGGTCAAATGCGGGAGTAATGATGACAGGTAAAGGGGTTCCATGCTGTGACCAGGGAGGTGAATACTTTTTCAGTAACTGCTAAAATACTGGTTCTTCCTATTAAAAGTATATCCCAATGTTTCATTAATGAAATCCTATATTAAAGGAAAGAAAGAACAATCTTTTTTCTTAGCACGCTCAGTTTCATGTCATATTTAAAATTTTACAGCAGGGGATTGGGGGAGGGGGGGGGCTGTCAAGAAAAACAAAGTGATACTATGAACAATGTTGGTCTCCTAAGGAAAAAAAGTGAGATGTGGAAGATAGGAAAGGTACTTTGTAATCCTTACAATATATTTCCCTCCGCTATATTCTAAAACGCTTAGTTTGATGGCATTTATTAATAAAAATTACTTTCAAGCGGTTCCTCTTTGGTAGGGGTTGGGCAGTGTGACAGCGTCTGAAACTTTTTTCCGAATTCGCCATTTCTACGATTTTCTTTTGAAGACTTCATAAGTAGAGGAGTAAACGACCTTCCCGCACTGTATTCCGGAGCCTCACAACTTCCTGCGTGTTTTAATGGAACTCCGTGGAGTTACTCTATTCACAACTACCCCTGGGAACATTACCATATTCGTCACTTAAGCTTGTCTGATTAAATGGTAAAAGTAAGTGGTTTATTGTCTAACCGTCTCTTTTCTTCACTAAACCTTGTAATAAGAGTGAATGATCCAAATGAAGCATATAGTTTTATCGTATTTCTTTGTCGATTATAAATTACCTGGTAAAGTGCGTGAATAATTAATCCAGATACATCGATTATGCAGAACTTTTGTATTTCCTGGGCTTTTGTTCGGGATAGAGAATAGGACTTGAATAGGAGTATTTATAACTTTACTTCCTGTATTTTAAAATATTTTAACATATAATGGATTAGAATATTAAGGTTAGGCCGTTTCCTTTTTACAAATTCCCACTGTATTAAGGGTAACCTCTGAAGTATGTCCCAGTGGGTTCAAGCTCCAATGAGAACGCCGCTTTTTGTGAAAATTGAACTGACTTAAAACCGTTGAAAATTTCTTGTTTGTAACATGTAGAAGGCATTTTAAAAACAACATGATTGTTTGTTTGTTTGTTTTTTTCAAATTGCTTTTAGGAGTTTAAAGAATGCGAGTTCAGTCCCGTCCACGGACAGATTGGAGGATTAGTTACTGTGCGTGTCCGTGGCTTTTGGAAGAGATCCCTAGAAGCGAAGTGCTCAGTTTGAAATAAAACCTCCTTTTTTTTAATCAAACGCGGAATGCAATTAAGAAAGAACGCCCCTTCCCTTAGAAGGGAAATTGGCCTTAAAATTGTCCCCCCTTTTCCGCATTTTTTGTGCAAACGAATGGTAACGCATATGGTACCAAGTGCTCCCCTTCCCGGGCCGGTCCCCCCCCCCCCCCCCCGCTTCATCATTTTAAAGTTGCAAAACCATTCATTGATTGATACATACATAACATTGCATTGCCCGGGAAAAAAAATTTTAAAAGTGCAAAATAAAAGATTAATTGCATTTTGAGAGGTTTTGTTCTTTTCTCCATGCGGTACGACACAACGATTAAAATACTATTATATTCTTTACACTAAAACCAGTAAATTCAAACCAGCAATAATGTTTGCTTAATTCCACTTTCCCCTAAAATCAATGTAAGCTAAAAAAAATATCTGTGCAGTTTTCTATGCGCTTCATACCTAAAATATTCGATGTGTTTTGTTTATTTCTAACACAACTATTAATGCATACATAGAATGTTTTAATGTCTGTAAAAAAAGCAGTATTTTCACCTCATACTGTAAAATAACTAGTCTGTACAAAATATGCCTGCGGCACCAAAAACAAACCTGGCGAGTTTTCCAAAGAACCAGGTAGCTTAAACATTGGTTAATGCATTACTTTTCTGTATTTTTTTTTCAAGACAAACATGTAAAACTTCATAAATTAAGATTAGCTGTTAGGCCAAGAAATCCACTGCAAACTGCTGCTCTCGTTGCTCGGAACAGCCACAGAGTCCTTTCGACCCAAGAGAACACTGGGGTGCTAATTTATGGAGGTTACCTGTTTCAGTTTATGATTTATTTATTTATTTTTATTTGAAGTTTGTTATCTTTATTTTGGTCAGAAGTTGTTATCATCTCAATAAGTTTGAAGCACAGGTACTTTGGCAAACTTTTTTGGCAGTTTTGGCCTCGCATTCATTTCATTTGTTTTCAAGGCACACATGCAAAATTTCTTAAATAGACTCCGAGATATTTGTTTCCGATTAGCAGTTTTAGGCCAAGAAATCAACTGCACACTGAAAACTGCTGCGTTAATTTATTGCAGTTCAATTTATGTATTATTGATTTTTATTGATTTTTTTGTTATTGTTGTACAGCATGGATGACGTCGACATAGGTAACTCAGATCTGGCGGTTGAAAGATCGAGACGATTCCAGAAACAAAAACTTCTATATTTGTTAATAATAAAAAAAATATTAACACTGACTTCCCCACATCACTGTAATGAACGTCCCAGTCATTGGGTGGGTTGTGAAAAAAAAATACAGTACAAGAAGTAAGAAAAAAGTGAAAAAAGAACGAAAAAAAAAAAAACAAACAAACAAAGAAAACAAAACGGGGCCCGAATCGAAACTATCTTTATCGATTTGTGTATTTTTATGTTAATAAATTACAAACCGCGTCGAGGGTGAGCGCCTCGCCACGCAACCGCCTCTGAGACGCGTGCAATATCTTTGGTTGTTAAAAGGTAAAATCCCAACTCTCAAAGGGTGAAGGGGCTGCACTGAAGGTGGTATACAGGTTTCATTTTTGCTGATCAAAACACCAGTGCTGCATACCGAAGTTTATCACACTGAGATAATAACAACTTCTGAAAAAAAATGCTTCAGTAACTCATCGAACCAGAGAATAATGAAATATTTATATTAACGTTGATACACGGCTGATTTTCGACTGGTTTTGTGAGCCAAAAGTACATAAACGGGTAAGCGGCAGCACAGAGCTGAGTGTTCGAATTCATGGCATTTGCAGTAATCTTGGAATTGGCCAAAACAGTAATATTATTTCTGAAGTTTTGGGTTAATCATCTTCTAATTTCAAAGTCATTCTATGTCTAATTGGATCTATGTCTATTTGAAATTCTGGTGACCCATGTCTTGCATTTCGACCCACAGCTCGCGGCTTTTCCTTGAAAGGAGTCGACTGATTGCTTGGCCGGCTACCGATTTAAATCGATGGAGACTCCGGCGTTCTTTGACAGATTCAGCAGCGCTCTTTGTCTGAACAATCAACTTCTTCATTTTGACCGCCATGTTGTGTATCTTGCTTTGCACGGCGTTGGTCCCGGTGGTGACTGAGCTGGTTGCGTACACATCCGTCATTTGGTCGCTGCCCACACTGAGGTCGCGATCGAATCTTTCCCATGCTTCGAAGGCATGTGGATTTGACGCGGATGTGATCTCTGGATCTGACACTGAATTAACACAGCTGGATTTCTTATTGCCAGGGAAAGACATATTCTTAACAGATAAGTTTGCCAAGCGTTCAAATTCTTCGAGATGGCTCATGACACCAGAAGCTACCGGTTTGCCAGATGTAGTTGCCACACAGTCAGCCCGACAACTGCTCTCTGGCTTGCATTGTGTCTGTTTGGCATCTATGTCCACACTCGTGTCTTCAGGCAAATGAACTTCATCCAACCAGTCCATAAAGGCATCAACAGACATGGAAGGGTCAAAACCGGACATGAAGCTATAAGGGTCATCCTGGTCATTATGCACGTGGATGTCTGTACCTGGGTGGTGTTCTGGTGTGTTTCCTTGTACGTCTGCTCGAAACGCCAATGAGGGAACGCGTGGAATACTAGACCAGTTTAGGAGGTTGTACAGCATAAACAAAACATCATCAGTTATGCTATGCACTAAACCAGCACGAGCATCCTGAACCTGAAAACGAGGCAAATAACCCAACAACACATTCCTACAACACTGACCAAACAGAATCTCTTCTTTCATATTGAGAAAGACCACGTAGAAACTGTTTCGGACAAAACAACGCGCGTCGACAACAAAAGCGCAGTCCAGGAAGTCGCATGACTTGGCCCTATAGCCGTTAGCAAATGAAACTATCATTTCACAGACGCTTCTGGGGATTCGACGGTTGTGAAAAACCGCTACTTTTTCATGTCTCATTCTGTAGGCAGAGATCGATGCACCGAGCCTTATCAAAGCAAGAGTGATATCCTTGGCTGCTTCTTCTGAAAATCGAGTTCTTCTGTACACCACGTGCCCTATTGCTCCTAAACAAAAATAATTAAATAAAAAAATTACAACGGTAACAAGTGCAACTTTAAAACATTAATCAACAAATGCATTGTCTGCACTATTCAAACTTGAATACGATGCAGACTTGATCACTTTGCAACCTTTTATGCCCTATGTTTAATAATGATTTGTTGGTTTTTTAATTTTTTGTAGTAATTATGCTCAAGCTAGAAAATATTATTGACAATAACATTCAAGATATTTACTGACTGCTCAGTTACTGTGATAGATTGAAACTGTGTACTTTATTTGCCGCAATGACAAAGAGTAATCATACCGTTCACACGATCACACCCATAGAGCACTGCACAGGTGATAAATACGGTGATCTCGAAGAAGAGAAAATAAAACCACAGATTCCCAGATTCGCCGTCGCACTGCAGAAAGTTTCTCATAAAAGCGGTTGAAAATGCTTCTATAAAACAAATACATAAATAAATGGAATTACTTTTGACAAAAAAAAAAAAAGAAAGAGCAAAAAACATTAGAAATGCATAATAAAATGGAAGGCCAAATGGGCGGCCTGTTTTATAAAGCAGGTGTAGCAAGATGCTTGACTCGTAAGGCTCCTACCAACTTGTGTTACAGTTCCAGTAAACAATTTTTGGAATGCTGTTCATGTTGGTCGAAATTTGTTTTCAATGAAGAATTTGAAGAAGAAGAATTTGAAGAAGAAGAAGAAGAAGAAGAAAAAGAAGAAAAAAGAAGAGGAGGAGGAAGAAGAAGAAGAAGAAGAAGAAGATGATGATGATGATGATGATGATGATGATGATGATGATGATGATGATGATGATGATGATGATGATGATGATGATGATGATGGAAAAGAGAAAAATTCACAATCTGGTGCAAAATTGCAACAAAGTAAATATGGTAAATAAATCAGGAAGGATTTAAGAAATATCCATACCGGAAAAGGTCAAAACTTCGTGACGTGGCTCAAACACTTCTATGTATTGAAGCCACTGATTAGAATCATTGTGACACGTGACGGAGAAATAGGGGTGCGCCTTGCTTCCAACCACAGGACACACGTCTTCATCACAGAACCAAAACCTGTCTTCAGCTATTAAATAAAGATATTGATTTTTGTTTTGTGGTTTTTCTATTTGGAGTAGGACCTGTCCATAAGGTCATGTTTAAACGCAAACGATTTCTAAAATAAGGTTGCTTTTGCACGTTTCCGTTGTCACTCGCTCGCATTACGCAAATGTCTCTAAAATAAAAGACCACATCTAAACAATAAAGGCTCATTTTGTTCGGTCTCGATTGTGGTCTTCAACTCATTATCCTGCTTCTTTTGTCAGTTAGGTGAATGCAGGACTACTCAAAGTGGGTCCCTTTTTTCGAGTTGCTCTTATAATGGGTTCCGATACATATATATGTTGGAGTGTGCAAGTTAAGAGTTGCATAACCTAGAAAAATTATTCATAACTATTCTTAACAATTTTTTGTTGTAGATATTTCGTATAGTAGTGTAATTAAAAATAATTCAGGTGATAAAGAATCAATAGATGCTTCGATATTACATGGAATTTCTTTCCATTCCTCCTCCTCCTCCTCCTCCTCCACCTCCTCCGCCTCGCACTCTGAGGTTCTGTTCGCCACGCTGTCTTCCCTGTACACATTTAGGCCTTCTGCATCTGAAGCAGGGCAATGTGTTCCATTCAGACCTGAAAAATGGAATACGAGTAAAGATGCAGAACACACTACAAAAAGTATGTTTTTTTTTCGTGTGAAGCAGTAGAAGGATTAGCATCAAGTGAAGCCTGGATCTGCATCTCTCTCTCACTGGGAATCGACTTGTCACGTGATATAGTTTGAGGTGAAATAAACAGCAACCGCCCCCTCTTTCTGAACATGCTGCTTGTCAGGCGCGTTTTTCGTGAACAGACCGGTTGTTTGGTTGTTTATTTATTTATTACTGTAATTTTTTTTTCAAGCCGAGAATGAATTTACTATGATATAGCTTAGACGAATGCATTTTGAAAAAAAAAGTAAATTTCTGTCTTGTATAAGGACATTTTACCTGACAGAATAGCGATCATTTCAATTTTAATTTATCGATAAAATATCGATAAAAAAAGTAAACTTGACTCCTAAAGTTATAGAACCGGCCAATCAGACACTTTATTTTTTTATTTTTTTGTCCGACTCGGATTAATAAAGAAGCCTGATTCACTTCTAATATTACAAATGTCATTCATTTTACGTTATTGAAAAACGTCCGTTGCTGCTTTCGAATTTTGTAAATTTGAAATCTTGAATCCCTTAAAATAGACCAAAAGATTATTTTTCTTAAAATTAGATGTTCTTAACTGACAATGTTGAGCTTAAAGTTTTTGTTGTCAAACACAGTGGATTTACTCACCTTGTTCTTCACACTCTCGGGGTCCCAGAAAATCAGCTGACCAGAAGGTACCCAGGCCGTAACGAATTCCATCGACAAAGCCGACGAAAGTTTGGCTGGCAGAATCCGCGAACTGGTAGGATCTGTCTACCACTGAATAGACGGAGCTGAGGAAAAAATCTTGCGTTGATTGTAAACCCAGGAAGGACAATCCGCTGAAGTCCTCTTGGTGGACGACTCGGTACTGGGCGCGAAGCAGCCCGATTCCTGACACATAATGTGGTAGCTTCGCGGGCTCTCCTTCCACAAGCTTCACGCATGCTGGGTTTTTTAAGTCGAGATCATCTATACTCGGGGGAAAATGGCCATCCTTGCCTAAACAGGTCGCTACTAAGCCCAAGAAATATTCTTCATCAACCAAATGCCATGGAAATCCGGAACAGATCTTGCACACAGACCCAGGGGTAAACTCAAGGGGTGATCCTCCCCAGACAATCTCATCCACGCTACGTGGAAAACTATCAGCCAAGTAACCATTTCCCTCCAACTGGCTTACTCCAGTAAGAACATCTCCAATGGTCTTTTGATCATTCTGGTCATCACCGCAGCTAGACTGAATAAACCAGGGTCGTTTTGGTGCTTCCGGTGCACGGGCAGAGTCTTCCAGATCAGATGGGGATATTTCAGCTAGGCACTCCTTTCGGTGAAGTGGATTCTTCCTGATAATATGAGCGCCGGTGCTGTTTGTGTCTGGTGACTGGTTGTTGCTGCAACTGGGCTGAACGAACCAGGACTGTCTTTTTGCGCTCGAAGCGCAGGCGGCTTTCTCTAATTCCTCACTCTTATGATTGTCAACAGGAACAGTGAATGATAAAGGTCCAAGAGAAAAAACCAAATGAAATACTACGATGAGCAAAATAAACTTCATTCGCCTATTTTAGGCGAATTTACACAATATTTCAAAAACTGAATCCAAACATCTATCACAGCTTTGCAACTATGGAAAATTGCTATGGGGATATTCCACCGCATTATGGGTATTGCAATTGTACGTAATAGTGGAAAATGACGTCACAATGACATTTCGGAGATAATGTCAAGACAAAGTGACTATGTCGTAAGCACGGCATAAGCACGCATTCTTATCCCCACCCCCTCCTCACCCAGATTCCTTCCCAAAATATCAATAAAAATGCATAAGAGGCTATAAATTTGTTTTCTTCTTCTTTTTTGCATGATAGGTGCATTAGCACATATGCCAGACGTGTATCAGAAAAGAAACGCTGAGAGAGCAGTTTGTTTTTAAAGCAATGATTACAGCATTACAAGCAAGAACTGGGATCGATGGTTGCCAGATGCGTTGTGAAAAAATAATTCGTCTTGCAGTGAAGCTGATGAAACAATAAATAAAATAAAGATTCTTCAATGCGGAAGCCCAGGATATTTTATTAGGTAGGGTTGGGGTGGGGGGGGGGGGGTTAGGAGAGTCAGAAGTGGGTGGGCTGTGGCAGAGTTTTCGCACCCGCATTTAAAAACAGAGTTAATCAAAGGGGGGAAGGGGGCATTTGAAAAGTCCAGATCCATCGCCTAGATCTGCAATTTTACAAATATGGATTTAAAAGCATTCAAGAATAGCGTAAAAAAGGATAGCAAAAGATAAGTTAAAGAAAGATTAATATCTCCAATATAAGTTAAAAATGTCTATGATAAAGATATGGTTTATAACTAAATGAGATAAAATGTAAAACAGCAAATCTTTTAATGTAAAATATCTGATTAAATGTACATACTTTGAACAGTACATATATATATTTGAAGAATTTCAAGACGAATATCGAGATTAAGCTTCATAACATTTAATTTTAAGAAGCCAATCACAAAAATTGGCTGAAAATAAATTGTACAGCAGAAGAATCGATTCATTTTTACTCTGGGATGAACAAATTTTATAACTTAAAGGACCAGTTTTTATCAACAATACCCGCATTTCCCAGGAAAATACCTCAGGCTTTTTTTTTTTTTTTTTTGGTATTGTGCAAGCATTGAAAGTTTGATGTTTATTATTAAGCATACTGGGCTGCTACATAGATAAACTACAAGATATGGCGATGCTATGAAAAGAGTAGGTAAATCATGCCGCATAATTTTGCTTTCTCTCTGTGCAATACAACTTATAAATTATACCAGTTCGAGAAAAAGATAAACCTGGCAACCACTTAAATAAATAGGTTTTATGCTATAATCTTTGTATATTATATATGTTAAAATAATAATTAAAAATAAAAAAAGATAAACAGTTCATTTCAATCGGTAATAATTGCCACGTTGAGTGGTGCATTTAACGCTACCGTTGTTGTTATAAACACATTTAGCTGTGTCTCGATAAGTTGCAATTCCGTTGTTGTCCCAGCTGTAATGGCATACTACTTTTGCATCCTTTGTCCAGGGGAAATTTTGCTTTGCTTGACTAGACAGCGTCGGCCTAGACAATCTTTCAAGAGTGTTCCTGATCTGTTTTATATCCCTCGGTCGTCGACCTGTGTATGGACGGTAGGATGCGGGTAGTTCCTCGTATTTCTGCCATTCGAAATATGGGCTGGATCGTGGGGTACTCCTGATGGTGTACCGTCTTGGGAAGTATCCGTAAAGTATCGGTGTTGCTCCGCTACCAATAGAAGACGTCGCAGTACTCGCTCGTGTGATTGGTCGGGAACTCGCGAGTGACATTATTCAATAGATTACAATATTCAGTTGCATTCAGAACTTGATTTTCAATATTTTCACACTTTAAAAATTTTAATGCTCTTTAGCAATGCTGCTTAACCACTCTAGGTTAAAATACGTAAATACATGCTGCAGTTTTTTAAATTTTTTAAAATTAAAATATTTTGCTGTAGTCTTCAAATGAACAAATAACTGAACTGTAATTTGAACAATAACAGTTTAGTCTACAAATCCTTTTTGTGCACAAAAAAAAAAAAAAAAAAAAAAAAACAGTGTAGTCCATTAATCGAAGGCCTTCCAATTGCAGAATGTATAAAGTGTGTGACTCGAATAAAAAAGTCGTAAAACGGAATCTATCAGTTGTAAGACAAAGTGATTGATCTGAACAAATCCCATATCTACGTGATCCCGAACAGGAGGAAGAATAGGAATTATCTACTCAGTCCGGATTTGAAGTACTAGTTATTGTGTGTTTTTAGAATGCAATGGAGTACCCCCCCCACCCCCCCCCCCCCCGCCAAATGTCACAGGGTATTTATTAAAAATGCAAGATCACTGTAAGCAAACTTTTGTTGCATTTAAATACCCTGCCTTAGTGAACTGTCTAGTTCACCGTAAATGGTAATGGTTTGATGGTTAAGTTTTAAAACCCTTGATTATAACTTAGAAACAAGGTCCTGTGCAAGCAAAAGTCAGTCATTTGAGTCAATGACAGTGGTCGCTTGCGAAAATCACACTCTAGATCGAATCATTCAAGCGATTCATGTCTTCAGTGTAATTTTAAGGTTCAAGGTTGATCCGGTTGTTAAGAAAATGCCAATTTTAAATACAGCAAGATAGCACCAAGCTTAATTTAACACAGAACAATATTCATACCTGTTTTGGGTATGGCATCACGAAGATTCAACAATGCAGTTATTGAAAGAAAAAAAGCGCAGTTTTTGTACCTTGGTTTCATACAAAACAAGGCATTAAGCTTTACGCCACCATGTTCAATTTCAAAAACTTTGCTTGGGACTTTAAATTTTATTTTGTAAATAAGTGGGCTGCCCTTTGCAATAGAAAAATAGATTATATAATATCACCAATTCTGTCGGTTTTCTCTTTGTGTAAAAGGAGTGTAGGAGAGGATTTAAGTGTGAGGAAGAGTTTTTACTTGGCACGTGGTATAAATCTTGAGATGCAGATAACACAGCACAGCGCAAGTGGGCAGCAGGCTGACATACGTATAAACGTACCTGCGAAATACCTTAAACTGCACTCCCCCACTCCCCCCCCCCCCCGCACAAACGAGTATAATTTACGAATGTCAACTGTAATTCAGAAAAATTTCAGTAAGGAACGACTCATCTGTTAACATTTAAAAAAAAAAGAGACCGCGTTTTGTAACCAGCAAAGTGAAACGAACACCTCGACCCCGGGGGGGGGGGGCACTTGGTATCTTATGTGTTACAATGCGCGTCCATAAACGTGGAGAAAGATAGTAATTTTGAGGCCAGACGCGGTCCGCGCGGAGTGCCTATTTCATTAAAAAGGAGGTTTTTCATTCAGTACTCCGCGTTTCCTACAAAAGGGGGTTATTTCGGAATTTCACTTCACGTAGTTAAAAAAGGGGGTATATTTTCAAAATTAGCACTCCGCGTTTAGGGGTTGTTTTAAAAAGTCATGGGCACGCATGATAACCAACTGATGCGTGAGTTGCCCCCTGGGACCTCGACATCCTCGTATATTTGCTATTTTACCCCATTGGAGTGGTTTGAAAGTCAATGAACTGGAGTTCTCGTTACGCTAAATAAAATCATTGCATTCCAGGGACGGATGTGGATTTCACTAAAGAGGAGGATGCAAAATGGCGGCAGCAGCCCCTCCTCCCCCTCCCCCTCTCCCCTCCCCCCGGGAGCTAAGTTTTAAAAGAAATTTTAAGGAGCAATAAACGGGTGCAAGGAGCTCATTTTAAAATTGCCACCCGAAACAATGGTTTTGAAAATAACCTCAAATCAAGCAACACCAACAGGTAATAACTCGACAACAGCTCAAATGTAAAGTTTTTAATAATAGATATTCCCTTTTCTTTCCAGACCAATATACGGACCTCTGGCTGTCCTACAAAAAATACATCCACAGCATTGTTGGTATCTTGCGGATGAAAACATACACCACAACGTGAAGGGGTTTCATATGTGATATGCATTATGCATTTTTTGTTGTTGAAAAGAATAGTATTTGCTAGAAGTGCCAAACAAGGTTGGGTCATTTTCCGCTTCACCACCACCCCCGTTATTGTGCACGCATGCCTGTCATTGCTACACATAACAAATAGTACGAAACTTAAGATTTTCAATTTCTTCAGAGCTGGAAGAATAATATGATTTAACCCTCCCTCCACCCCGCCAATCTTTCATCATTCGTGACATGTGTTGTACGCCGATACCAACAAACACACCCTACCACCGTGGTGCTAGTGAAAGCTCCACAGTACCAGCAAGGCCGACATGGATAAAAATACATAGCGAAATTTCAATGTGATAATATTTTCAAAAAGTTATATTCAATCAAGAAATTTTAATAGATATAAGAATAGTATTGTAAAATGGATATACATAATGTACTGCTACTGTTATTCAGTATATCTTTAGCAGGTGCGTTGTTTGGAACAAGCATTTCGTGTAAACAAGCATAAATTTGCACAGTGCTATTGACAAAATGTAATTTTTTAAAAGATAAATACAAATATTCAGTGCGCTTTGAAAAAGGCAATTATGCATAGTACTGTTGTTAAAATATGTTAATATGCTGAGTTCTCTTGGTCTAATTTGGATGGTTTTTTTGTTAATCCGTTTTGAACATCTTTCCCATGTGTTGTTTATTTAAAAAAAAAACGGCGGGCAATTAATCCCAATGGTTTTGGTTTAAGGAACTTTCAGGATTCTAAAGAACTTTATACAGTGAAATTCACAATTCAGATAAAATTTAATGCTTATGAAATATATTCTGACTTTTAAACAATCTTTTTTAAACAGCATCCCAGCCACTACAGACAACTGACTTCACAGTGGTATCCAATGGCAACACGCAAGTAAACATTCCTTGCGCGGGGGACACTGTGGTTGCTTTTGAGGAAGTCACGGTGAGTTTTATGTTTCTTTGTTCGAAGGCTAAAAGATAAATTTAATGCTCTTTTTCACAATCTGACGTAAAAGCAACACGATTCTGACGTAATGTGTACGTTGTCTGAAAAAAAAAGCCGGGATTATTTTATCATTCGTGGAAGCTGCGATAGCGCTGAAAAACTCGAGAATTTGTCTGTCTGTTGTCTGTGTTCTTTCTTTCTTTCTTTCTTTCTTTCTTTCTTTCTTTCTTTCTTCCTTTTTTCTTTCTTTCTTACATTCTTTCTTTCTTTTCCCGTCATATTCCCCATTCACGTGATGACCTTCCGCATCCTAGAAAGGTCGCTTGCCAGATATCCACACAGCGTTGTTCTCAAAGTACCCATACGTTTCAGCTTTTTATTTCCAAACCTTCTCCGACGTCCGATATAATTTTGTATAATATTGGTACAGGATCTTATTGTTATTGATACGGGAAACACATAATGTGGCTGGTGTTACTCAAGAATATGTCAACAGTTTTCTTGTATTTGCTACATTTTTTTCTATAAAATGAGATTGAAAACGTTACAGTTACAATGCACGTGATAGGCAGTCTCAATAGCTGCAATTCGCTTAGGCAACTAGAGCAACACTGAATCCCCTGCTTACCTCCCCGTGTTGGATGTGAACCCGATACCTTAACAATATACTTGTAGTTAACACTTATTGAAATGAATTTGATTAAATTAACCAGGTATCGTCGAGCAACGATGACTGCCGTTTAGACGCATACGTATGGTTGTCTGCCACATATCTGGACAGACCTGGCGGTCAACAGACAGCCTCAGCCAGTGATTTGTCTGGTTGTGGGAAAAACGAAGTAGTTGATGTGACATACAGATGTGTTCATAGTAAGAGCTGCTCAATCAACATTTAAACGTAAACTTTAAATTATAAGTAACACAGAAGTAACTAGACCGATTTCGCCACCGAGTAGCGAAATTTTACACTTAGGAACGTAAAATCAATATAACTAAGGCTTAAAAATAATTCCACTTTGTCTAGTTGCATGATTTTTAAAAAAAAAAATCGAAATAATATTTGTGTCCTTTATCTGGATTATCCTGTTACAAAATTTCACGAATTAGTAGAAAGAGACAGCTTTTTAGCAAAGGAGATTTTGGGTTTGCCAGGGTGGCGAAAATTTCCAAATCTCAAAAATAAAATAATAGCACACAGCGCCTCTCCCCCCCTCCCAACAGCATAGTTTTTTTTTGGTAAGTTATGAAGTTACTATTTTATACTCTCGTTCAAAACCGTTTCAACCGAGAGCAACTGATTATTCCCACTTGGTATTGAAAATACCAAATGGAGATGAATTGCCTCGAATTCTTCGTCTATTTTTTTTCCTCCCTTTTTTTAAACTTTTTTTTCTTCTTCCGCCGAATCGGTTTCCAGACATCTCCTCCAAGACCGCTGAAGCTAGACCAACCAAACTTGGCACATGTATGGAGGGTCATCTGAAGTGGTACAGCTGATAAAATTTTTTGACCTTGACCTTACTGGAAATACCCACCTTTGGCAAACGATGGCAGAAAAAGCAACCGGTTTTGCCCTATTTTGGATGGTATTTTTATGTGTGCTGCAGAACCCTTTCTTGGATACCCGGTAGTTCAGGGACCTGGTACGATGGGGAAAACGTGATTTCGGCTGAAACTAGACAGAATTTCGCTACACATAGCGAAATGGCACCCACTTGCAATGGTACAATCTATCTGGACAAAGACATTTTTCAGTGTTTCGACATAATTAGCAGCTTCCGAATTATTATCTTGAACGAGGACATCGAAGTAAATGTAATGTTTTGGGTCCTTTGGGTACAAATAATCAAATTCAGTTTTCTAACCGTTTTCGAGATAATGGTCAACTTCCGGTTTTGACCTTGACCATGACGACGGAGGTCAAGGTCACCGGGGTACCTCTTATATAACGTCTTTTAGGCCCAAGGGGTCGAAAATAAGCTGAAAATCGCTCTATCTCTAACCGTTTCGAGATAATGGACATTTTTTCTCTCACGAATTTCAATATGCAAAGGTCACATGACCTTGACCTTGAGACGGAATGTCGAGATTCGATCCACTATGTTACTGCCTACTGACACCGTACACGTGTTGAAACAGGGATTTGAGCGCTATTTCCAGCAATTTTTCGTGATGGAATAGGTTTTTGAAAAAATATTTTGACCTCAATTTGACCTTGACCCTGAAGGACGGAGGAGGTCAAGGTCACCGAGGTACCTCTTACATAACGTCTTTTAGGTCCAAAGGGTCGAAAATAAGCTCAAAATCGCTGTATCTCTAACCGTTCTCGAGATAATGGTCAACTTCTGGTTATGGACCTTGACCATGACGGAGGAGGTCAACGAGGTACTTCTTATATAATGTCTTTTAGGCCCAAACGGTCGAAAATAAGCTCAAAAGCCCTATCTCTGACCGTTTTCGAAATAATGGTCGACTTCCGGATTTTGGCCTTGACCATGACGAAGGAGGTCAATGTCACCAAGGTACCTCTTACATAACGTCTTTTAGGCCCAGAGGGTCGAAAATAAGCTCAAAATCGCTGTATCTCTAACCGTTCTCGAGATAATGGTCAACTTCTGGTTTTGGACCTTGACCATGACGGAGGAGGTCAACGAGGTACTTCTTATATAATGTCTTTTAGGCCCAAACGGTCGAAAATAAGCTTAAAAAGCCCTATCTCTAACCGTTTTCGAGATAATGATCAACTTCCGGTTTTTGACCTTGACCATGACGACGGAGGTCAAGAGGTCAAGGTCACCGAGGTACCTCTTATATAACGTCTTTTATGCCCAAAGGGTCGAAAATAAACTCAAAATCTCTAACCGTTTTCGAGATAATGGACAATTTTTCTCTCACATGACCTTGACCTTGAGTCTGAATGTCGAGATTCCATCCACTATGTTACTGCCTACTGACACCGTACACGTGTTGAAACAGGGATTTGAGTGCTATTTCCAGCAGTTTTTCGTGATGGAATAGGTTTGTGAAAAAATATTTTGACCTCAATTTGACCTTGACCTTTACCCTCTATGTCTCTGCTAAATGCCGTCTTTCTTCTGCAAACCCTGTAGGAGGAGTTTTCTGGAAACCACTTTGAGGTAAAAAAAGTTTGACCTCAATTTCACCTTGACCTTTAAGGCCAAGGTAAAAAAATTGCGGATTTCACGACATCTCATCACCCTCTATCTCTGTGCCAAATTTCATCGTCCTACGTTAAATAGCGTAGGCGGAGTTTTCTGGAAACCTTCGAGACGAAGAAAAGGAAGGAACAAACAGCCAGAACTCTTAGCAAAGCATACCCATTTGCAAACTATGTTTGCAAGTGGGAAATATAAAGAAATTTTGGTCTGAAGCCTGATATAAGACAAACATAAACGCCAAAGTAGCACAAGCCATGAGTGGGCCTTTAGAATTGTATCTATTTCTCATTTTTGTTCTTCAAAGCCCGCCGTGCTCTCGCTTTGTTGAAATTTCATTTAAACCGTTCGGAAATAGAAAAATGAAACATGACGTCATCGTGATGTCACAGGTAAAAAATTAGGTCACCAAAATGTTCCATGCAAAAAAAAAGTCTCATGTCGTTTTTGCTCCAAAGCTTTATATGAACCCTTTTTCGAGATGTTTCAATTTGAAACTTTCATGACGTCATAAGACTCGGATGATGGCGTCATAGGTCATGTGGATCCTCTTTCGGTGGTTAACTATAAATGTGTCAAATTTCGCTTTCCTAGTCCCAGCCGTTTCGCCGGAGATGCTTGGAAACGGCAAAAGTGCTGACGAAAACGAAAAGAAACTAGAACAGTATTTCGCAAGCGAAATGTTCAACACTTGACAAACACTAAAAGTTAAAAAATATTTCTTTGAACGGCTTATTATTTCTTGAACAACATAAAGTTTTTTCACAAGCCGCATAGTCTGTAATACAACTAAGTAGAGAGTTTATGGCGCAGCACGTATGCGGCTTATAAGATTCATCTGCTTGGTTATGTTGGCTCAACGGCTTTATTGATTGAACATGCTAGCACTTTTTCTCTATGCAGGCAGAGCTCGCGTAACGCCCATAATTTATTCTAAAATCAGCTGTATTCGCATGGCGTTTTAAGCATGAAAACGAAATCGTAGACGAAAAAAGGCGGGATACACGCTCTCAGATCAAGTTCTACATAAGTACAAAGTTTTGTGGTCCGAAGGCCTGCAGTGTCAGAGAAGAAGCTGACACAAGAAAATAAATTTTTACTGTCAAGAAAAAAATAGCCAAACGGCTGCCCGCACAAATTCATATAAGCCTTGACCAAGTCAAAGACTTGTCAAGTGTTAATTAATCACGAAAAAAAAGGGGGAAAAGGAGACACTTCCGCAATTTTAGTTAGACAATTATAACTCCACAAGTGTAAATTATATTGTTTGATAATGCTTCAAAACATTGGGACTTCGATTTAGCTTCTTGGGTATGAAGGTTTGCTAAGAGGAAGAGAGGGTAAGACGAGGGGCAAAGGTCAAGCCTAGCACATCTTAATGTCGTCAAAAAATGCAAGTTTAACCCGCGTTGTAGTTTCTACATCTGCTGGGTCGAGACTGCATTAAATACTCCTACCCTTATTGTTTTGTGCCCAAATTGTTTTGTGCCGCGCAAAACAACATGCAAATCCTTTTTGATCTAGCTCTAATTTATACCGCGTCGTCTTCCCAGTAGTTGAAGAAAAGAAGGTATGAACATTTTTAAAGTTCCACCATTCCACGAAATTTGGTTTATATTAGAGAACACACAAAATTTAAATCCCGCTGTATCTTTCAATATTGTAGTTTTCCATATATTTGGGGCATCAAATCAATTTGTTACTTTTTTATTTTTGTATATATTTTTTAGGAGATCAAGTTCTAAATATCTGCATAATTGATGGGAGACAGATAGCCTCCATTGGTTCTGCCATTTACCTAAGAAGTCCAAAATTTCCACAGCAGTATCCCCCAGGAAAAAGCTGCAAGGCATATTTTAATGCAAACATGAATTCAACATTTAAGTAAGTAGTCCTTCACTGACCTATGTTAGTTTTTTTGTGTGTCAGGTCGCGCTAAAATCAAAATGGCACACAAAATCAAACGTATGCTGGCATTTGAATGAACACTGCCAAGATCGTGCCATGGTTTTCCAAGACCAATGCCAATGGCGTTTGGCTGTATGCAAAGAAAACTTAATGTTTTTTATTTCGCCCTCTACAAAAATGGCATTTCGTATGCACACCACAGTTCGAACTGCGTCAGATGACAGTTGTGAATAGATGTCGACGTGTAATAAACTTCGAATCCATTCGAATCCCATCCAGAATATTAACATCTTTTCCAGTTGTAATGTATACAGGGACTGTTCAAAAACTGCTCTGATATAATGACATCTAAAACTCTAGTCTTTTTAAATAATTTCTAGGGTATTATTCCTGGATGTGCACAAGAGACCGACCAGCGGATGTTATGACAGATTGACGATTTTCGCCAACGTCCCTATTTTCGGTGAAATGGAGGTAAAGCGAAGAAAAACATTGTTTCTCGTCCCAGGTCGTGTCCACAAAATCGCAACTTAAAAAAGTGACCCGGCCGGGTGTACAAAATCTGGAGTAAAAAAACACGCATGTCCAAGGGCATGACCCAGCCGAATTACCAAACAAGGAAAGAGAGAAAAACTCTGAAACGAACACTGTTAGGCCAAAAAAATGAAGAACTTTGTTTCTGAACGTAACTTGTTCATAATTTTAATACACAAAAAACGAGTTTTCCCAGGTGGAAGCTACCCGAAAAGGGATGTTGGGTTTTGACGATTCACATATTTACCGACAATTTTACAAAAATTTTAAAATTCCACCATTTCGGCATTTTTTTTTTTTGTCATTTGCGAAAAAAAGCAAAATCCAGGTGGACAAGCACCTAAGAAACTTTCGATTAAAAATTTATAATTATTTGAAAAGGACTGAGAGATGAATGGTTTGGCAATTCAGTTATTTACCATTTATTCCAGTTTTTGCAAAACTTCAAAGTTTCGCCATTTCGGCAGTTTTTGGCGAACCCCGAAAAAAATAATAGCCTGGTAGGCGAAGCGCTGGGGAACATCCCTGCGTAACATCTAAACGATTGGAGTAAAACTGCAGGAGGAGTAACATTTTAAAGAAACAGTTTAACATACACACACACATTCAACATACGCACATGCAAATAGTAGTAGGGAGAAAACGGGGGTTTGAAAACAGGAAGTGACGTCATAGTGACGTCACGTGGTGTTTTCAAACCCCCACGGGGGTTCTAAAACAGTGACGTCATATTGACGTCATATTAAGGTCATATTGACGTCATATGGTTATCATATGGTTATCATATGGTTACCATATGGTTACCATATGGTTACCATATGGATGTCATAATGACGTCACGTGGTGTTTTAGAAGCCCCATGGGGTTTCTAAAACAGTGACGTCATTATGACGTGATCTAGACGTGTTATGGAGGTGATATGGAGGTGATATAGAGGTGATATGGAGGTGATATGAACGTCATATGAACGTCATATGAACTTCATATGAACGTCATATGAACGTCATATGAACGTCATAATGACATAATATGGAGAGTGGGCGGCCATTCAAACGGGCGGCCATTCAAACAACCATTCAAACGGGTGACCTTTTTTTTTTTTTTTTTTTTTTTTTTTTTAAGCATTTCCCACACTCTCATGCATACACATACATACTAACACCATGACACGATTAGCGCTTATTTCAGTATCAGTGGTGGGCTCTTAAAAGAGCCAGGAGATGTTAGTTTTTCTCCTGCTGCTGCCGGTCCCGGTTTAAAAGAATGTCACAATGTCCTGCACTGGCCTACTGCAATGTGTGAGCTGTTGCCCGTTGAACAAAAAGTGGTCCCCTCGCATGCCGCAGGTAAAGCACCTCACAGAGTAGCGGTCATTTAGCGCCAGCAGTTCAGTCCACTGCGCCGCGCAGACCAGACACATTTGATGGTTGCACTCAGACAGCACCCGGTCTGGGGAGATCATACACCCACATCCTGGGCAAATATCCAAGTCTTGCTGGAGGAAGAATGTCCCCCAGGCCGGGTACTCTTCTTCTTCCATCCGCGAAGGTATTGACTCCCCTAGCATCATCGTTCTAAAGAACGCTTCTTCATAGTGACCAGCCTCTATATCTCTGAGCCTCTTTCCAATCGTGACTTGACGGTTGTACAGGACGGGCACGCACAGGACGGATCCATGAACCGGGTCTGGCAGCAGCTGGAAGAAATAGACTCTTTCTGGCGGTGTGTGTGGCTGTGTGACAGGCAGGTGAAGTTCTCTAACTTCAGCAATGGTGCAAGCATCCTGTAACCCGAAGAAGCACTCCATGTTGACGGAAGCGAGTGTGAGCCCAAACTGAAATGAGCATGGCTTATATACCACCTGAAGTCTGGATCGGACCCCCCCCCCTAGTCGAGCAAAACTCGGGACCCCCCCCCCCCTAGTCGAGCAAAACTCGGGACCCCCCCCCCCCCCTAGTCGAGCAAAACTCAGGACCCCCCCCCTAACCGACCTAAACTCAGGACCCCCCCCCCCCATCAGCATATAATGCGAGGATGTTCGCTAGTAGTATATAAAGGTGGGTTACAGCTTCATTATCCAACACAAGCAGCAAGATGTCAACAAATCGTAAAATCACAGTGATGCGAAACGGCAAGGCAGTGACGCTAACGACAGAATGTTATAAGTGTTGGGTCTGGATAGAATATCCAGGTCAACCACACAACTGCCCGGTGCACCACAATGCACCACGACATTACTGCTGCAAAACTTGTGGTGGACTGCTCTGGTACAAGTTTACTGCAAGATTGTATGGACAAGAGGAATGCACGGACTGCTGGTGGTGTGGAGCGACACTAAAAAACTTTGGCTACTATAACCGTCATCCGTTCAAGTGCTCGCGACGACCGTTCTCCATGGAACAGTTTTACAGATACCAGTGCGACTGTGGCAATCCGACTTGCTGGTGAAGCGTCAAATTACTAACATCTTTCGGCCCTTTTAAGGGCCATCCTCTGTTATGAAATGAAAACGCAAATTCTGTCTATGTATGAATGTGTATAAAAGGGGATGTTTGAGATTACATTTCAGCATTTTAGTTTCAGCAGTTGACGTAACAACAACTAGCTAAGATGGAACGTGAAGAGCATGGGAAAGGAGCAAAGAGACAAAAAATGGAAGAAGATGACATTTGGCCATACGGTCCAGTTCAGTGTGCGGAATGTAATGTAGAATTTCCATCTATGGATACTTTTGAAGCACATACATGCAAAGCTGAGATGAAAACTTTAGTGAAACATGAAGGAAAAGGAGCAAAGAGAGAAAAGATGGAAGAAGATGACATTTGGCCATACGGTCCAGTTCAGTGTGCGGAATGTAATGTAGAATTTCCATCTATGGATACTTTTGAAGCACATACATGCAAAGCTGAGATGAAAACTTTAGTGAAACATGAAGGGAAAGGAGCAAAGAGACAAAAGATGGAAGAAGATGACATTTGGCCATACGGTCCAGTTCAGTGTGCGGAATGTAATGTGGAATTTCCATCTATGGATACTTTTGAAGCACATACATGTAAAGCTGAGATGAAAACTTTAGCGAAACATGAAGGGAAAGGAGCAAAGAGAGAAAAGATGGAAGAAGATGACATTTGGCCATACGGTCCAGTCCAGTGTGCGGAATGCAATGAAGAGTTTCCATCTATGGATACTTTTGAGGCACATGCATGTAAACCAGCTGAGATGGAAAATGTGTCTCAAGAACATGTTTCAAAGAAACAAAAGACAGGACAAGTAGGGAGAGGTAGAAGGGTTAGTCTTGGTGAAAACGCGCAGGAAAAACGGTTTGAATCTGAGGATGGATCAGATTTACTGCTTGAAATGCGACAGCAAGAGAACCGTATCAAGGCACATTTGTTGGAGACCTTAAACCATGGAATGAAATGGTACATTGTCGTGCATGCACGTTTCAAGAAACTAACAGCAAATGCTGAAGGTGTTATGGTAGAACAAGTGGATAATGCATTTATCAGCAGTCCAACATATACAGCATACAATCCAGCAGATATTGAGCAGGACCTACCAGAAGCCTATAAAGAATTATTTACCAAGTTTGACGAACATGAGCGACAAGGCTCTGGCTGGGTATTGGATAACATACTGTACATTGAAGTACATACAGCTACGTTGGTTCCTCTAGAAGCGAGCAGTTTTATTCCACTGCCGAAGAAAGTGAAGAAAACAATGGGTGTGATAAACATTAAGAATGATGATAACAAGTGTTTCTTATGGTCAGTATTGGCTTACCTTCACCCTCATGACGACAACCCAAATCGCGTGAATCATTACAAACCATTTGAGAAGGAATTAAAGGTAGAGGGTATGACATTTCCGACACCAATTACTGACATTCCAAAGTTTGAAAAGGAGAACGATGTAGCCATCAACGTGTTTGGATACGAACAAGATGTAGTTGTTCCAATACAACTTAGTCGAAACGTCAGTGTCAGAGAAATCAACTTACTTCTGATTAGCAATGACAAGACAAGGCATTACTGCCTCATCAAGAGTTTTAGCAGACTTATGGCTTATCGATCAAAGCATAAGTGTGCACATTTTTATTGCTTCAACTGTCTTCACGGGTTTATGCGACAAGAGCTTTTAGATAAGCATCGTGAAGTGTGTGACAAGAATGGAGCACAACGTTTATCATTTCCCAAGGAACCATTCATCAAGTTCAAGAATGTGGCTAAACAACAGCGAGCACCGTTTGTGATTTATGCTGACTTTGAATGTTTCACGCAAAAGCATGAAGAAGGAGACAAGTATCAACATCATCGTCCAAACAGCTTTGCCTATGTGGTTGTGAGCCAGTACAACACACGTGCACCAGTTGTGTATCGAGGAGACAATGTCGTAAAGGTCTTTTTAGACCATATGGTGAATGAACGCGATCGTATTGTACGTGGTTTAGAGCAACCAAAGGAAATGGTGATGACTCGTGAAGACAAAGAGAATTTCAAGAACGCCACTGATTGCTACATTTGTCATGAACCTCTAGGAGCAGATCGTGTGAGAGATCATGACCACATCAATGGCAAATATCGTGGAGCAGCACACAATGAATGCAACTTACAATTCCGACTTAGAAAAGATCAGCAAGGGGATCAAGATTCTTTTATCATTCCCGTATTTTTCCACAATTTGCGAGGCTATGACAGTCACCTTATCATGGAGGAAATTGGAAAATTCAAAGGTGAAACGATTACAGTCATTCCCAACACCATTGAGAAATATATTGCATTCACCCTGAGCAATCTGAAATTTACAGACAGCTTTCAGTTCATGAGTACCTCTCTACAGAAGTTGGTATCCAACCTTGCAGCAGAAGGGAAAGATAACTTCTACAACATGACCACTCACATTCACGATAGTGATCAACAAGATTTGCTGCTGAGAAAGGGTGTGTACCCCTATGATTACGTGGACAAACCATCCAAGTTTGCTGAAACACAGCTACCATCAAAGGATAAGTTTTATAGTCAGCTTAGCGAAGAGGACATTAGCGATGAGGATTATGCGCATGCACAGAAGGTGTGGGATACATTCAACTGTACAACATTTGGTGAATACCACGACCTGTACCTGAAATCAGATGTGTTATTACTAGCTGACGTGTTTGAAAACTTTCGTCAAGTATGCCTCAACACGTATGAATTGGATCCTGCTCATTACTATACAGCACCAGGACTGTCGTGGGATGCAATGTTGAAAGCGACAAAGGTGAAGTTGGAATTGATCAATGACATTGACATGTACCAAATGGTTGAGCAAGGCATACGTGGAGGAATATCTGTGATCACACACAAGTATGCGAAAGCGAATAATCCCTACGTAGCAGAATACAATTCTGAGATACCAAACAACTACCTGATGTACCTCGACGCAAACAACTTGTATGGCTGGGCCATGTCACAAAGCATGCCACAAAGAGGATTTATGTGGGTGAGCGAGCCAGAATCCCTCGACTTCATGGATGTGGATGAAGATGATGACATTGGATTCATTTTGGAAGTGGATTTAGACTATCCAAATTCAATCCATGATCATCATAATCACTACCCAGTGGCTCCAGAACGGAAATGTGTCAAAGTTGAAGAATTGTCAGAGTACAGTCAGAAGCTGCGGAAAGATCTAAACATGAAAGAGAAATCCAGTGAAAAGCTTATTCCTAACTTGTCTGACAAGAAGAAATATGTACTTCATTACAGGAATTTGCAACAGTACGTCTCACTGGGGTTGAAAGTCACTAAAGTACATCACGCCATCATGTTTGAACAGAGCAAATGGTTGGCAAAATACATTGCCTTGAACACGGAAAAGAGAAAATTGGCCAAGAACCCATTTGAGAAAGACTTCTTCAAACTGATGAACAACTCGGTGTTTGGCAAAACCATGGAAAATGTGAGAAAGCGAATCAATGTTGAACTTGTTCACAAGGAAAAGCGGTTCAAGAAACTTGTAGCCAAACCTTCTTTCCACAAATTCAAAATTTTCAACGAAGATTTGACCGCGGTACATTTACGCAAAGTGGATTTGCTTCTGGATAAACCCATTCAAGTTGGTTTCACCATTCTCGACCTCAGCAAAGTGCTTATGTTCAACTTTCATTACAACTACATCATGGTCAAGTATCCCAATGCCAAGTTATTGTTCAGCGACACCGACAGTCTATGTTACGACATAGAAACGGAAGATATCTACAAGGATATGCAGCAGGATGCTGACCTGTTCGACACAAGTGACTATCCGCCGGATCATTTCCTACATTCCAACGTGAACAAAAAAGTGCTTGGGAAAATGAAGGATGAGACGGCCGGCGTCCCCATTGAAGAGTTTGTTGGACTCAGACCGAAAATGTACAGTTTATTGTGCGGTGGGAAAGAAAAACATACAGCTAAAGGCATCACTCGAGCTTGTCAAAGACGCATTAAACATGTGCAGTATAGAGACAGTTTGTTCAAGAAAACTCAAACGATGGCTACAGGACACATTATCCGAAGTCATAGTCACCAGCTTTACTCGGAGAAGTTGAGGAAAGTAGCCCTCTCCCCATATGACGACAAGCGATATGTGCTGAATGATGGCTATTCCACTTTAGCGCATGGACATTACAAGGCTGTGGTATAAAAGGGGGAGGTCCTCCAACGGAAGAGTTATTTGAGGTGTGAACATTGAAGCGTTAACATGGAACGTGAAAGTCGTAAGAGATCTACAACTGATATGGATACTCTTGCAGATGCAGTTAAAGACTTAAAAGTGAAAAATCCTACCACTACCATCAAGAAATTGAAAGTGGAGACAGCACCAACACCACAGTCGTGGGATGGAATGCTTTCTCTAGGAAATGGAAAGTATATCAAGATTATGAAACAAAGCAATGAAGGAGTGGTAAACATTCGCAAGTACCTGAGAGATGAGGGGACTGGAAAAAACCGTCCAACGAAAAAGGGTATCTTGCTGACAATACCTGAATGGAATTGTTGAAGAAGCAGGTGAAAGAAGTGGATAAAAGGCTTCGCAGACAAGAAGGTGGCTCATAACAAGGTAAAAACATGAATGCACTCATGCTGAACGGTGGTGCTTACCTTACTGTAAATGATAGGAATGAAGTGATACTAGATTCTCAGAGAAGTTATCATCGGTTTAAACCTGAAGTGTGGAAAGACTTTAAAAACATACCACTTGAACATGGGTTTAAACGTAGACTTGAAAATAAAGTGGAAGTGACGGTGGCTGAATATGATTCTAACATACGTGTAGAAATCTGTAGAAATCTTTTACAGGATTATCCAGAGGATTATAAGGGAGTTGTGCCAGATACACCATATACAGATTTGATCATCTTTGATATCAAGAACTGGCGCGCAGTCTTACGATTCCTAGAAGTGATACAACATCCACTCTTCACCATCTTGCGAGCATAAAAACGTCTTTGCAGACAAGGAGACAGCTCATAGTTCATCTGACTGTTGAACGAGATGGAAGACTTTTTATCGGAATATGAACCCATTACGCATGGATTCTCATATCTGAGAAACGTATATGATGACATCGTGCTAAAACATTTTGGAAAGTATATCATTCTATCAACTGACGAACACTCTGTGTTGAAAGACCATCTAGAGAAGCTGAGGATACCTGGCTTTCTCCTGAAACTCTCAGAGGATTTAGAAGTGCGTGTGACTGAGAACTATTTAGACGTGTTTGTACGATTTCGCCAATATGACGAGCTTACAAAATGCTACGACTACATCACCCTCAACACAGTGGAATGGCACGCTCTGTTACAAGCATTGGATTGGAAAGAACCTGACGCTTGAATTCAAAGAGGAAGGAGTGCAACTCATGCGAGGCACCAAGTCCATTGAACTGACACATCCCATGTGTGTTATGGTGATGAACATTGACATGAATGATCATGGATATGAACTGAAACTGTCTGAACACAAAGATGTTAAAATAATAAAGTTTGGTAATGGACAGTGTTATGCTAGTTTTCATAACATTTACAAACGTGGATGTAATGTCTATGATACATATATTAATTTAGATTGGTATGAATGGCATGTGTTTATTGATGTATTGAATGTATTTGTAAAATAAAAGCTTAATGTGAAATAATTGTGAAATGTAAATAATGTATAACACAATAAAAAAAAAGAATGTTGTATAAAACTGTCTTGTTTATTTACAATATTCATAATACAATTCACAATTACCAACAACTTAACTAATGCAACTTAACTAATACAACATCAATAAAATAATGGTTTATAATGTCTATATACAAAATCCTTTACAACAAAATCACCATCACTTCTTCTTAATACATCAATGATTTCAAAAGGACTATGTCCTCGAGCTCTTTGAATTATATAATACACACAATAAAATCCACATGTAGAGGATATCGGTGTTTGTAATGGAACTGAATTATAAATGAAATTAAACTTTAAAAACTTATTCAAACGACTGTCTATAGGTAAAAGTCCATAAGAGTCAAAATATTCTGCAGGGTCTTCGTCATAATATACTGCCACCCAATGCTCTCCTGGCTCATCATGATCGTCTGTGTTGATGACATAGGCACCGGGTTGTAAAGATGGTAACTGGTCCATGGCAAACACACCTTGAAACAAGTCTTTTGTCGTGGCATCATGGGATAGGATGGCTTCTATCTGCTTCGTGTTCATGACTGGTAGTCGAATTGAATGCTACGATTTGCACTTATTTCAACAATGTTATCAAATTCAGCATACACTATAACATTGACTGTATTTTGCAAGGCACCAGCAAAATTCATTTCTAGTCTCAAATTCCCATGTTTGATAAGGGCATAATGATCAGCACCATCATAATCAGGTGTTAAGTCAAAAGAAAACAACGAATAACCTCTAGGCCAATCTTCCCGTTTTATAATGGAACTTTTCTCGCCATCCAATCTATCAAAAGATTTGTAAAGAGTTTCAAAAGCATCAAGATATTTGCCTTGATTTATATCAAGCTTGAGAGGTTTGGATAGGACTGGTTCACCATCAGAGTAAAGCTGCATAAAGTTAAGATTAAAATGTTCAAAATTGTATGGATTTCTCAATACTGTTCCAGCAAAGGATTCATTATGAACCATTCCAATGACAATACGTTTTGGTAATTGGCCTAAAAAGATGCTATCTTTCACAAAAGATTGAAATCCAGTTGGAATAGCTAAAACTTTACATTCTTTTCTATTAACAATAAACTTAGCAGGACTTTTCATCAATGCATCTGCATGTCCCAACTGAATACCTGGACTAACCCTCACTTTGCGAATGGTTAAAAACGCTTCTCTCACTTCTACTTTAAAACCATTATTTGCAGCCATTAATACATATCCATCTTTTTGTCTATGTAAACGTAATTTCATACTAACACCATTGGGAAGATAACGATCCTGCTCAAACAAATCTACCCTTAAACCACCTGTAAGCGCAAACTCACGGCTTAGACGTGTATACAAATAGCGATTATGTAAACCATTATTTCCTGTTTCAGCTATATCACCACCTTCAATATTTACATGAAAACCTGATACATATCTTTCATGATTAGGTCTTTTCACCTCATAAGTATTCATTGATCCGGCAGTATCTTTAAAGATGAGACGCATAGAGCGCTCAGAATGGAGACTTTCTTCCGAGTCATGAATGAGATGAGATATGATGCTAGTATAACCATGGGTATTGTTACTATGTGATATCAAACGATCATTTAGAAATAATTCAATATTAGACCATAGCCCATTAAACAAATCATTGATACATGACACGTTATCATCTACACCACACAGTGTTCCATCGGCCTTGACAATGCGACATACAATATGGAGTTTACTGTTCTTTAAATCTAGATATTCTTCTGTACTCGCAGGAATGTAGAATTCTATTGGAGCACCCTCTCTAATGGTAGTCATTGGTTGATAGTCTACATTATAACTTTTTTCTACAGCAGTTTGCGTTGGTGGTATGTGAAACCATTCTAATGGAGAAAGGCTACATTCACAAGAATGATTATGAATTAAAGACATGATTAAAAAATATCTTTCTTATGTTTTTTTGATGTTATCCGTTTAGCTGCCTTTCGCCTTCTGACACGTTTTGCTCGTTTCGGTCTCTTTTGTCCTCGTAACCCACCACCAAACATACGTTGTGCTACTCGACCTGTAACATCTTTCGCGATATCTTTTGCAGCCCTTTTAAGATGTGGTGCAACGATTTTAGCCCCTGTCTTAAGCAGTGGAATAGCTTTTCGAGCCAATGATCCCAGTATTGAACCAATACCATCTCCATATTGTATTCGCGCTCCTTTAAATCCTGGTAATTCTCCACCCACTTGACGAAGAAAATGGTTGCGATAAATAGATGGATTGTGTGTGTATGCTTTCATAATGCTTTTGGTCGAAAATGAAGTTTACAGATGACCTTCCCAGTTTGAAATGGAACATTATGGTCTGTGTCATCCTTAATATTCATTTCTATCACGTCAAATTTGGATGTGTTTACAGGAACATAATGAGGTTCTCCATAAGTTTTCATGATAATGTCTCCATCATGTCCTTGTATTGCAACAGAACGTAGCAAAGGAACATAATAATCACCAACAACTTGTGGCTCACAAATACTACAATACACATAAAGTGTATAAAACCCCTGTTTCACATCAGCTTTATATTCAGCTGTACACGTTTCAGTATACCATTGATCTGGGATAAATCCTAAAATCTCAGCTAATCCAGTGGAGAATGACACTTCAAAGCCGTATTTTAGATATAGAAAAACGCGTCGTCTAATTTTATCATACTTTATCCGAATACCTTCTTTAAGGTCATCTTTCATAGAATTAGTTGCTTCTTCATTGACTGCATGACATATTTCTTGTATGGATCTGTAGTAACCATAAGGAATATTGATTGTGTCAAGAACAATATCATTCAGTGGTTGTTGTCGATACTGAATAGAATAGTCCATTCCATGTCTCATGGTTGTCCATGTATGTGGATATTGAATTTCAGCTAATGCCACTTCATATTTTCCGTTCAGATAGATGGTTCGAGGCATACGAATTTGATAATTCGAAGTCTTGTTGTTGGGATAATAGTTCATACTAGCATTGCTGGGTAAAGTAATGTAAAAACTTGTTGACTCCATGACAGCTAAATCGTTTATGTGATGTAGATAGACTAGATGTGTATATACATTACTTCATGTTTGACACTCTTCATCCTCACTTTCTACATTGCTGTCTACATTATTGTCTAAATTGCTATCTACATGATCTAAATTGGTATCTACTACTTCTCCCTGACAACAAGCACTAACACACCTAATTTTTACAGGAATAGTATTTTTATTTCCATTTTCTTTACAACAACAGCACCATAGCTCTTTAATCCATGTTAAAAAGTTTCCCATCCTTCTGGAAACAATCTTTGTTGACGTTGTTGTTGCTCTTTTGTAATATCTTCACGAGTTGTCTTTTTGCCAAAAACAGTTTTTGGAATATTAGCGTCTACAATTTCCTCAATAAACTGCTTCCAACCACGCGGTGGTTCTCGTCGTTCTTTTCTTTTTGTAGCAACCAATGCTTCTTTCAACAAATCAATAATGTTAGAATTTGTAATGACAGTACCTGTTTTTAAAACAAGTTCATTTTTATCTGTCCATCTCGTACCATATTTCTTAAGTTCTGCCAGAAGTTGTGTTAGTTTTACATGATAAATGGGTTGAAAATGGTTTAGAAACTGTTGAGACTTTTCTGATTTTTCTGCATTAGATGCTGTAACAGACTTTTGTCGTTGTTGTTGTTGTGATTGAATTGTTCGTAAATGACGTCCAAGCACTTGAGACATTTCTATTGCTTTTTCACGAGTTCGTTTCCCACGTAAAAGTTTATTCACTTTCGTTTTGATTTCAACATCTTTTCCCTTCTTTTCTAACAACATTTTATATTCATATTCAGGAATGAGAACCATTTTCAAAGTATGTTTCATTTTAACAGCAACTGAGCTAACAAGGGTAATGCAAATTTAGCAATAGCTCCAATAAATCCTCCTTTCTGATTAACCAACTTCTTTTTTCTTCGAAGTGATATCTTCTTATTTGCCAGTGTACGTAGGGTAGGACATCTTGGCTGCGAATGGTTAAGTGACTTGGTTCTTGTTCATACACCACCTTATCAACATATACGTAATGTGTATCTTTTGGTAAAATGCCTGTACGAATACGTAGTTGATCATTTGTCTTCGGCTTCAAATCAATGAATAAATAGCCGTGAGGTTTGCTGGTAGCATCTTGATAGGCTTCTATGAGAAATTGAGATTTTCCAGGATACATTTGTCGCGCTAATGTACTTATTTGTTGACTGTCTCTAGGATTTTTAAACAGAATGATGTAATGTGTATTCAAACTAATATTACGCATTTCTCTACCATGATGAAACAAATTATGCACAATAAAAATAATGCTTAGATTTTGATGACTGCTGCCAACACTAAATAGACGTGTCATGCGTTCATCACTATGACATTTGGTCATTAAGTCATCAATGATGAGTAAGTTTGGTTTTTTCGGGTTAAAACGCTCTTCAATGTTATCTGGAATGCCTTGGTAAAATTCCACACCTTTCATTCCCTTATACAAAGGCTGATCTGCTGCATAGAGCCATAAAATGGTTTTTGGAGAGGGTTTAATTAACTTTTGTTCTAGAATTTCTCTAACTAGAGAAGTTTTACCACTGCCTGTAGGTCCAGAGACCAAACACGTGAATGGATGCTTCATTTTCGAATATCTGTTTCTTTCACCCAACTGTTAAACTTCTTTGGCCAACCTAACCACTTCACAAATAATTCTTTAACACCTCGTCTTTTTCGTGTTTTCAAAACCTTTTCAATTCTGTAGACTGATTCAATATCTTTTGTCACTTTCTGCAGTTCTTCTTCATAAAAATGTCCGTCAATATCTTCATCCAAAAAGTCTTTCACACGATACAAGTGTATTCCTTGCTTCTTACAACGATGTGTGATAATGAACACTTCTTGCGTCCACTTTATATGATAATCCCGTTGAAATACATATTTCATGTGAGAAATGCGAACCTGATCACCAATTTTAAATTTGTAGGGTTTTTTCTTCTTCTTTGGTTTTAATTTCAATTTGTCTACATACATATACTTCCACACTTTCGATTCTATGTCTTTACGAATAACTGCAGGAGCATACTTATTAGGGAGGGAGCCATGAGGTCTATGGTTATAATTATACACTAAGTCTGGAAGGATGTCCATATATCGATACGTTTGATTATGAAGGAAATATCGATACATCATTCCCTTTAGAGTACGAATGACTCTCTCAGCAAAGTTGGCTTTGGTTTCATTCTTTGTCGTATAGGCATGTATTCCCTCCTTCTTCAAAAATGCTTTTACCCATCTGTTTTTAAATTCAGTTCCTTTATCTGACCTTAGAGTTCGTGGCCTTCGTTGTGTTTCATGAAAAATCTTTTGAAAGGCTTCTATGACGCTGGTATGTGATTTATTAGGCATTGGCTGCACCCACAAATATTTGGAAAACACATCAATGACAACTAATAAAAAGTGGGTGTCATCATTATAGGAAGCTATGTTTCCCATGTCAGCTAAATCAATATCCCACATGTCATCAATTCCACGTGTAATGACACGTTGCCTTTTAAACCTGTATTTTACAGGTTGTAGTAAACTGAAGGCATCTTGATCCTGTAACCATTTCTTCACTTGTGAATGAGTGACTGGTTGATCATGTTTTTTTAATATGTGATATAGTTTGTAAGGACCAGCAAATGCCCCGGGTTGACCAGGTTTAAAGTAAATATTGGTTAAGTAGTCTTTCCACGTCGACATGTTAACACTAAATGATCAACACTTGTTAACATATCTTGCATTTTATTTTATCAACATATCTTGCATTTTATCAACACATCTTAAATTTTATTAACATATCTTAAATTTTATAAAAGCTCAATCAACATATCTTACAAATCAAGTATTGATACAATGGTGTGAATAATTGGAGTCCATTGATCTTCAATGAACATTAACCAACAACTTAATTCATCAAATGTGATAGCATCTACACCATATTTTTCACAGCGTTGATTTGCATTATCTAACACTTTATCTAAATGAATGTAATATTTAGCTTCATTCCAATATGTATAGACACATGCAGAATGACAGGTATGTTCTGAACACTCTTCATTTTGACAAGCAGGACATACTAAACATGCAAACTTTTTTACAGCTAATAACATTTCTTCACAATATGTCTTTTGCACAATATATTGTCTCAATGTAATGTCTGTCATTATACTGCAATGTAGATTAACCACTCTCTCACTTCATCAAACAGTCTTGGATCAAATCGAGCGAAGTGATATGCTGCTTCCACATCAAACTCCTCAGCTCCGTCAATGTTTGAAAACATACACTCTTTGATGAAATCCTCACGTAAGTTTGGTACACTTAACGTGGAATGCGCAAGTTCCCAATAAATGTCAAAGTGTTGCAGTTGTTGTTAAATAGATCCAAAACGCGCCAGTTCACTTATCATGTAGTCCACATACTTGTCCTTGAAACACGTTTCTACATCCATCTTTCACATATCCATATAACACGTCTGCACACTGTGACGGTTGGCAAACAAATGACTCTCAGTCTTACTCCGCAGAAACAGTTAGTAAGCCACACTTGTTGCAGAAGTTGTCTGGTTCACACAACTTGCAATTGTACTTGTGGCAGTGACAATCATAATCCTCAGCATATCCGTAAGCACCACAATATTCACAGGTAAGTCCAAGTTGATTTTGCACATCCATATTCTCCAATTGAACTTCAGCCAGTCTTTTCTTGGATAGCTTCGACACTTTCATCCGATTGTCCTTTTGCAGCTTAACAGGAGTTTTCTTACCATGACATTCCGTACATGGCAATAAGGTTGAGTTAATGTTATCCATCTCCTGAAGCAATGTCTCCCATTCACCATCATTCATGTTGATGTAACGCGTATATTCTTTCCCTTCAAGCAAGAATGTTTGCACAAAACTCACATAGCGCATATCCAAGTATGAAATGACTTCAAGCCATTTCGTTTGCGTTAAGTACAGTTTGAAGCCAATGTCACGTAATCTTGGTAAGTTCAGACACACAATCTTCCACAAGGATGGTGATAAAGCAAGCCATCTCTCTCCACGTTTGATTCGAAGAAATAATCCAAATTGTCCATGCTCCACAGTAATTGTTAAGTTTGCACTAATTTTAAAGCTGCTTGTCTTCTCCATGGCTGCGCGTCGAATGATGACTGCACTTGACACCTCACTCCTTTTATATGGACATTACATGTATGTTTTCATGAGATGTTTGCTAAATCGCGGAGTGATCTCGTTGAAACCATCCAGAAAGGCTGTTGGTAAACCGTCTGTTAGAGATTGTCTCATGACGATCACTAAAAAATCTCCTCGTTTGCGACTTCCAATTATCCATTGGAAGAGCATTGACATGGTGAAATATCCTTTTTCATAGAGGTAGGCCATCATCTCGTACACCTTAATACGTTCTTCAAGGTACTTGAAGCCATGTAGCATGACCTTTGCATATTTGGAATCGCGATCCTCATCAACACACTTTGGCGCCGGTAGACATAATGTCTTAAAAAGTTCCTCATGAAGACTTCTAATAAGTTGAACGAAACGTCGGGTCATGGCTTCGGAGAACTGTGGCTCTGACGCGGGAACATGCTCTATGTTTCCTTCTAGCATGTAGATAAGCTGAATGACAGTGTTCACTTCTTCCGTTAGGTATATGTATGTGTGTTGGTCGAAAAAGCCTTCTTCACATAAGCACCATAAAATGTTACAATCTATCAGAGGAATCACTGCTTGAAAGTTTCGTTTCAACAGCGTGACGTCTTCTTCAGTAACAGGAATACTTTTGCTCAATTCGAATTTAGATTTGAGCTGCTTTTCATCGTCGTCGCTGTCGTCATTGTCGTCATTGTCGTCATTGTCGCCATTGTCGTCATCGTCGTCGTCACCGTCGTCATCGCTTGACATGACCACTTCTTCCTCCTCAAGATGCTCTAGATGAGCCTGTAACTTTGTACTAAGTGGTTTGGCGCTACCATTTACAAGCGCATTGGCAACCCAGAACGGGTAGTCAGATCCCTCGGGATCGGGCATTGCTTGCTGTACTGGCTGTACTTCTTCAGGCCTAGTTTGCTGTACTGTAGACACGGCTGACGGAGCCCCTAATGCTTCCTCCAAGGCTTTTTCAGCTTCTTTTAGTGTACTTAGGAAGGCAGCAGTCTCCTCTGCAGTTAAAACTGCATCTGTAAAAGCCATTGTTTCATTGCTGAACAGGCTATCAATTTCCATGTTGCTAGCCGTTGTTGCGTTTCGAGACGTCTCCATGATGGTTTGGCAATACAATGATTAGAGTGGTGTCGACCCGACCTTTTTATACTACTGACGGTGAGCCGTGAGCCAGCGGCGTAAAAAGTAGCCGGGAGGGGGGGGGGGCTCACTAGGTAGCTGGGCCGGGGGGGGGCTCACTAGGTAGCTGGGCCGGGGGGGGGTCCCTACTATATACCGTCTGCTTCTGCCTCTGGGGGGGGGGGGTCCCTACTATATACCGTCTGCTTCTGCCTCTGGGGGGGGGGTCGGTCAGTTTGCTTTGCAGTCTGTGTGCAGTCAGTCTGCTTTGAACCTTTGAAGCGAACACATCGAAATTGAATCATGCAGTACAAGGACGAGTTTTTTTCTGATGAGCTTCGAGGTCGCTACTTTCTATCAGCGAGGGATGTCAACTTCTGGGAGGAGATATTTATAGAATATCAAATTTTTCTGTTTCGGAAGCGAGCACATCGAAATTCAACCATGTTGTATAAGGACGAGTTTTTTTCGGACGAGCTTCGGGGCCGCTACTTCCTATCACCGAAGGATATCAACTTCTGGGAGGAGATTTACATTGAATATCAAACTTTTCTGTTTCGAAAGTGGAGAAATTTCCTTGCGAACAGACCGGAGGAACGGTTCAACCTGTTTGGCAGGGCGGCGGAGGAGAGCCATAAGCGACTACGCCATCGTTCGCCGCCCAGGGACCCGTCGCCCTGCCAGGAAGTGGCCAAAGTGACCAGAGTGACCAGAGTGACCGCGGCAACGATGACAGAGACTCCTCCAGCCAGAGTGATCGCAGCAACGATGACAGAGACTCCTCCTGCCAGAGCAACTCCTGTCAAAGTCGCTGCGTCAACGATGACGACCCCGTTGAAAGTGAATCAAAAGGAAGCTGATGTGACTGTCCGGAAGGTGCTGGCGGCACCAAGCGCAACCGTTACAAGACCGGACAGTCCGCCACCAGCTCCTGACGATGAGCTTACAATCGCTGTCGCCAGTATTTCGGATACAGTCAGCTTCATACAGTCACCTTCAAACACTGACCGCAACAACGAACCTGCTCAGGTGAAACTGGAGAATGTCTCTAGAAAAGAGTCAGATTTCCAGGAGGTCATGCAAATCTTGGGCACTTTGGATAATGTTAATTATTGTAAATTCTGCCATTTTGGCTTTCCGGTAGAATATTCAATGAGATTGCATGAGCAGCAATGCCCGGAGGCTTTGAAGTCCGAATATTATTTTTGTAGTGTCCAGGGCAAAGGATTCACCTCGAGCAGGGTCGCGGTTGTGGCACATAAGCGGAAGTGTGGCTGTGGCGAGGTTGGTGGCGGCAGCGGTGCCAGCGGTGGCGTCAGCGGCGGCGCCAGTGGCGGCGACAGGAGAACCGATGGCGGGAGGCAGTGACAGCGGCAGGAGAACTGATGACAAGAGGCAGTGACCAGGACCAGACTACGGAAATCCCTCCAGGGCTGCTTTTTAGCGGCCCTCCCATTATTACGAAATGAAACGCTTCATCAGACAATCTTAGTATGAATGAGAGTGTGGGAAATGCTAAAAAAAAAAAAGAGGACTATAAATCATTGATTTATAGCTCCATCTGTCCGTCTGACCGTCTGAAAAAGCTAAACAAATTGCTGCCTGGGTTAAAAAATACCCTAGCATGAGAAATGAAACGCTAAATCTGTCCGTCTGCCCGTCTGAGAAAGCAAAAAGAATTTGCTGTCTGGGTTAAAAATACCCTGGCATGAGAAATGAAACGCTAAATCTGTCTGTCTGACCGTTTGAGAAAGCAAAAAGAATTTGCTGTCTGGGTTAAAAATACCCTGGCATGAGAAATGAAACGCTAAATCTGTCTGTCTGACCGTTTGCTGTGTTATGTGTGTGAAGAGAGAGAGAGAGAGAAATAAGCCACTGTCTGGGTTTAAAAAAAAAATACCCAGGCTTGAGAAATATAACGCTGAATCAGTTGTGGCTATTTCTATATGTGTAGAGAGAGAGAGAGGGATAAAAAAAACAAAAAAAACCCGACTGTCTGGGTGTCCGTGTGTCTGGGTGTCCGTGTCTGGGTGTCCGTGTGTCTGGGCGTCCGTTGGTTTGGTTGTCATAGGTGTTAGAATAGTGAGAAAGCTTTAAAGAAAGGATTGTTGCTTGTATATGGCCACAATGCATGGAGACACCTCTCTTCCTTAAGGAAAAAGAGTGCTCATTTTTAATTGCTGCTACGGCAATCCATTAGTGAACGTGTGTGTGCTGGAAGAACGGTAAAAGCCCTAAAAAACACTTGTTTCCGTGGTTTGGTTTGATGTGGGTGAAGAGGCATAAAAACTAAAAAAAAAACAAAAAAAAGGACTGTCTGGGTGTCCGTGTGTCTGGGTGTCCGTGTCTGGGTGTCCGTGTGTCTGGCTGTCCGTTGGTTTGGTTGTCATAGGTGTTAAAAGAGTGAGAAAGCTTTAAAGAAAGGATTGTTGCTTGTATATGGCCACAATGCATGGAGACCTCTCTGTGGTTAAAACACAGCATCCCTTAAGGAAAAGAGTGCTCATTTACTAATTGTTGCTGCAATGGCTTGGTTAGAGATCGAGAAAAGGCAGAAAAACAGTTGCTTTCATGATTTGGTGTGTGTGGAGAGAGAGAGGGATAAAAATTAAAAAAAACGTATGTATGTGTGTCTATGTGTGTGTGTGTGTGTGTGTGTGTGTGTGTGGATGCGGCTTCGTCGGGAAACAAGACGAATTGGTGTGTATCACGTTGCAATGTTAAAGTGAAACGGACCGAATTTCGGTCCGTTTCGCATTTTGGTCGGGTCGTCCGTTTCGCAAATCTGTGTTAGGGGTTCATTTTGCGAAACAGGACGTGCTCTTTCACCTGAGACCACATGCCTATTTCGCAGAAATTTACAGAGACCGTCAAATTTTCTGTGTAAAATAGTTCTCACACCAACATATAGGTGGCTACCTACCATGAACTCTGTGTGAGAAAAGCACGTGGAACGAGAGCCAATCAGAAGGCGTACACAACCTTTGATCTGTGTGAAATCTATTTTTATATCACATTTCAGCCAATCAGGTGCTAGCACATGTGTCAGGGGAGCGCGACCACGTGTTGGAATGGACCCGGCCCCGGGTGGTTATCTACTTTTTGACCGACATTTTAGTAGATTTTGGGGTGGCATATCCGTATAATTGTATTTAAAACAGGAAGAATAATATCGCAAATACGTTTTAAAGTTATTTATTGTTTTGTTTGTGGCCCATAAATCTCAAAAATCAAAGTTAAAGTTGAGGGTAAACAAGGCAACACCCCTTTTGGTAGTGGACGATAATATCAGAAAGTTTCCACTTCATTTTTTAAAGCACATATTTTTGTTTAACTGAAGCAAACTGTCACATATTTTATTAAGCAATCGTTAGAGTTTGTTAATCTTCGTAGATTCTGGTTTTTTTTAAAGCCAAGTCATTTGTTTGACATATTATTCCCGGTTTCTTTATGTAAGCCGGTCTGTTTCGCAAGCTACATGTATGCGTGTTGTGTGTGAATTGCAGTCACTGTAAACTCTCAGTGCAATTTATAACTTTTTATTGTGCGAACAGGCGTGTTTCGTGTCCGTGCATGTGTTATTTACACTCAATCTTTCTGTGGCTATCGCTGAAATTGACTTAATCTGTCATTACTTGATGCCCTTAAACTTGAGTGCTGTGTTCACCAAATTCTCCCAAATTCGCCTGGTTTCGCTGTCTAGAGGCAGATTCTTGTGTGATGCCATTTATATTTTAGGGGTGTACAAGCGTGTGTCATGTGCGTCCAAGTCTAATATACATTAAGTCTTTCCGTCAATATCACTTCACTGAGTTTTGTTTCTCACTGCTTGGTGACCTTAATCTTAAGTGTGCTGTCTTCTTTTTCAAACGGCTTATTTCACTTTGACTGAATCTAATACTTCAAAAGTGCATTGTTGCATTAGCGCAAGTAGAGGGGTGCACCACCCCCACTCCCCCCTCCCCCCTTCCTGTAATGTTAACACCGTTAAACTTAAAATTTTGGCAGGCGAACCCCCCCCCCCTCCCCTCTAATACACAACCAGTGCGAAATTGATAGTTGATAGACGCATTAAAATCGGTTTATTTTGCTCATTGCAGGACGCAATCCTTCAAAAATATATTGCTCCATTAGTGTAGCTAGTGGAGACAATGGCGTGCAACTCTTCCTCCCCTCGTCCGTTTTTCTCGGAAAAAAATATTGCATTTTCTGAGTTTCATGTCTGTTCATGTTAGTTTCGCAAGCGACAGGTATGCGTGCCGCGTGTGAGGTGCAGTTACTGTAAACTCTCAGTACCATTCATTTTAAACTTTTTTCTTGGCGTGTGCAAGCGTGTTTCATGTCCGCATATGTTTTATTTACACCCACTCTTTCTGTGGATATCGCTGAAATTGGCTTTCATTATGCCCCAACCCTTCGGATTGGGGCCTATAGGTTTGTCGTGTCCGTCCGTCTGTCCATCCGTCCGCCATCGCTTTATACCCCTATGATTTTGGGGGGCGGTTGGGGCCTGCTTGTGTTTCACAAATACTTAATTGTTTCTCATTATTTGATGCCCTTAAACTTGAGTGTGCTGTGGCCACCAAATTCTCCCAAATTCGCTTGGTTACGCCGTGTAGAGGCAGGTTCTTGAGTGAAGCCATTTTATATTTTTCTGGGGTGTATAAGCGTGTGTCATGTGCGTACAAGTCTAATATACACTAAGTCTTTCCGTCAATATCACTTAAACTGAGTTTCGTTTTTCACTGCTTGGTGACCTTAATCTTAATTGTGCTGTCTTTTTTTTTTTTTTTTTTTAAATTCGACTAATTTCACTTTGACTGAAACTAATACTTCAAAAGTGCATTTTTTGTATCAGCGCAAATAGGGAGAGTGCGCGACCTTCCCCACTCCTCCCTCCGCCCACCCCCTCCCCTCCCCTCCCCGTCCCAAGAGCAAAATGCAATGATAAAGCCTATTAGTCATAAAAAAATGTTTAACACCGTTAAACGTAAGATATTTGCACATGAGAACTCCCTCCCCCTCTCCAATACACAACCACTGCGAAATTGCGCATTAAAATGGGCTTATTTTATTCATTGCAGGACGCAATCCTTCAAAAATATATTGCTCTATTAGTGTAGCTAGTGGGAGACAATGACGTGCAAACCTCCCCCTCCCTTTATAACAAAAAATATCGCTTTAACTGAATTTCACTATCTCACTGTCCTTAATCTTGAGTATGCTTTGTTTAAAAAAAAAAGAGAGAGAGAGAGAGAGAGAAATCGATTCGTTTCACGCTGGCTTAACGTTTTGGCACATCAAAACGGCTTTATTTTTAGCCAAAAATTGTAGTATTTGTACTGTTAAATTGGTGCAACAACGGGGTTGGGGGCATTCGGGGTAAACCCCACCCTTTCCCCAAAAAGCGAAATGCACTGGTAAAGTCTGGAAGTGAAAAGAAATTTTGCCGGCCAGATCCCCCTCACCCTTCCTCCTCCTCTCTTGTACACGCCAACTGCGAAATTGACATTGATAAACACACCGAAACGGCTATTCGCAGTTGATTTGCTTGCATCTGTCAGCGGGCTAAAGCGAGAGATTCTCACGCACATGTGATAGGCTGTGTCTTTTATATATTTTCGCTTTCGGAATTGAATGTAAAAAAAATCTACCGAGATTTTCATATACAACTTATGTCTGAAAAGTCCCTAATAACGAAGTCAGATTTTTGGCGTACATTTCGCGAGTTGGACAAGAAATCGCGATTCCTTGTTTGTTTCCCGACATACCTGTATATGTGTGATTGTGTATTATTGTGCGCCGTTTTATTTGTTTGAGCACTACTTTTATGATTGACTTGCCTTGTTACTATCTACACGCGAAAACTGTCATATTTGTCTTCTCATATATGCTTCCCAGATCCTCCCCCCTCTCCATCCACACCCCCGCCCCCCTTCACTGCGGAATAGCCAGTTCAAACATGTATCAGAAGCTCTAAGTCGCAGTAGATTTGCTTTGATCTGTGAACGGGCTAAAAGCTCGAGATTCCCACGCTCATGACAGGCTGACTGTATATTATTGTGCGCTGTTTTAATTGTGTGAGCACTACTTTTATGATTGACTTGCCTTGTTACTGTTTACGCGCGAAATAATCCGTTATTTTGTAAAGGGTTTCTGCCATTAAAATGCTTGTTTGGCGATATTTTTTAGCTTGTGTTAGTTTATAAATAAATATGGTAAGGTTTGGAATGAAATTATCTGCGAAACACTACACTGTGTACATGAACTTGAATGTTTTTTTTTTGACTCAGTATCCAAATTAACCTGTCACGAGGTGTATGCGCGCGGCTTTGTTCTTGATGGCATCACTTTCAATGCAGAAAGCGTCCATGACACGTGGATAATTTTTGTGAAAATTAAAAGTTGATAAAAGTTATTGAGGATAAGCCTGAAAGGTAAATACACACATGTTAAAAGCGCGGTTATTTTGTGAATCACGAGAAAATGTTTGTTTAGCGTATTTGGTGTGATTTGTTGCATTTTTTTTAAGAATGTGTAAGATGCTGCTGTAAAAATACAGGCTTAATTGTGAGGGCGGCACATTCTGAGCTAGCATGCCGTATCATTTTACTGATTTAAATGTCGAGAAATGTTCGCTCAGAAAATTGTTGCTCATTTTCGCTTGAAAATGCTGTCGATGTTGTCTTTTCATGGATTTCTTGGTTTACAATTTTTTGTAAGTGGCCACTGCTGGCAACTAGCTTTTTTAGGCCCGGGTCCTTGGGACCCGGGTCTTTGAAAAAGGAGGGTCCGAAGCTTTTTAGGAAGGATCCGAACCGTGTTAAGATAAAATAGGGAGCAAGAAGACCTGATTTTTGCGGCTCAGTCGGACTCTGGATAGCTAAAAAGGAGGGTCTCGGACCCCAGACAATTTCCAGCCCTGTTAATGCGTACACAGACTTTTGCCAATTTTAAGCCCCCTCCCCTGCTTTGGCCCACTCGCTCCAGCTTGAACGCTTAAAAATATAAGCCAATTCGCACTTAGACTTTTGCGGAAAAATTTTTGCGTTTCGGCTGAATTCAGGTGGGATTAGGATGTAAATGATAAAAACAAAAAACGGCATGGATGGTCCCTTAGAATGTAAAAAAAAATCGGTCAATTTCGCGCAGTTATAGCTTATGCTGTCGGGTCATACCTAAGATTGGGATTCCTTCTTGCTACTCCGTGAGAGACTCCACATACAACGGTTAGAGAGATTTTGAATGTCCCATATCAGAATAATGTGGCAGGGGGTGCCGATATGGCCATAGCAGTAAAAAAATAGAAAAATCACAATGCTACACAAAATGTATCCGGTCACTTGTCGGTTAGTTTCGCTAAGATTTATGGATTGTGTTGTTGTTTGAAATTCCCAATATATTCAGCTAATGATAATTCTTTTATTGCTTTCACAGATGCCTCTGAAAAAAGGGTGGATTAAAAAGACGAAGGTCCCAGAGAAGTTCGTTAATCTGCAGCGCTACAGAACAGGTGACGTTGTGCTTCACATGTATAGAAGGAAGTGGTGGCCTGCACGTGTGGAAGGCCGGGACCCTGGCGGAAGTATAGAAGTTTCGTTTTGCGGTTTTGACTTTGCGTAAGTTCTTAAACATTTTTCTGTTGCTTTCCTGTAAAACCAGGTTGATTTAGATTCCCTTTTGTTTTTGCGTATTCTTGTGGAATGATGACGTCCTATTCGTAGAAATTATACTTTTGTAGAGTTGAAAAACGAAGTGTATTGTAGCATTTTTTTGCTCCTGTAATAACTGGAAAAAAAACTTGAAAAGGACAGAAGTGACGTCCTTACAGCACTTGAGAGTGAGGCTTGATTTCAAAACATTCTTTCATTTTTAGTCCGGAGGAAGTTTTCGATCCCAGGAAGCTCAAACCGTTTCCAGTGTCTATGGAAATTGGTAATATGTTATTAAGAAATGACAGATTTTTTTCCTTCCCTGTGATTGGGTTAAATGTCTTGTTTTGTCGTTTTATGGTTTGCCAATCTCCGTTTCCGTTGAGTTTTGCATGATAGTGCTTTATAAGTTTGCAGGTTCGATTCTCTAGCCGGAAGCATCAGACCCAAAAGGACTTGTATTTTTTAGTATCTTAGATGATGTGTTGAATCCCTGTATTGCCAGTTGCACGTTCTCATTGCTAAACGGACTGTATATGCGAGATTTTACTTATTCGTATACCACCTATTTTTAAATTTTCTCTTAGTTGTCTGTTCCCTCTGTAATTTGCGTGGAAGGGAAATTGAAGTGACCATTGTGTACGTGTAATTTTTGTGCTCACGCCTTGGAATTATGAAAAAGTATCGTTTTTCTTTACGCACTATGGTTTTCGCATGGGTTTTGGGAATGATTTATGTGCGTCTAGACTTGTATGGAATGAAATGTGGAATGATTAAGCATTCCGTCATTTTTTCTGCAGGAGAGGTGTGTAAAAACCCCGGGAAGGGATACATCAAGGCCTGGGCAGAAGCCGCGAAGAGGTTATGCGGCAGGGATCAGAGCCACTTGACCCATTTTGTGGGTGAAATTGTTGGGGGACCGGTTAAAGATAGTGATGACAGTAGACAGATTAAGAAAGCAGCGGAAAATATCCCTGCGCCGGTTTCAGGTAATTACAGGTGGACGAATATACAACATATATTTTGCTTGACGCGTATTTCTCATTTCACTCGACTTTTTTTTGTCTGTGTGAGTGTGACCCGAAGGGCAGTTTCATTATTTTACTGAACCGGAACTTGCAAGACTGAAGCGAAACGGACTGTTGTCAGAACGTGCGTGTCCTGTGCAGCTAAGCTTTAAATTTTTCAAGGATGAAATAAGGACGTTATAGTTTATGACTCGGCTGTTACATTAGAATCAAACATTGGCATTGGAAGAAAAGTAACCACAGAGTTTAAATTAATTTTTAAAACATCTGTTCATTTCGCTTGCGCAGATTAACTGGTTGACATTTTCATACAATATCCCCGTTGCAGCGATCGAAAGGCATGACACAGAAGTTACGGTCAACATTGGGGAGAGGGTGGCGCAATCCGAAGAACGTAGTTCGGACAGCGATTGCGTTATTGCGGGCGCCGATACCACGTCAAAAGAGCTTTGTGAGGGACCAGTGAAAAGGGAAGAGGGGGCACACACACATTCGTCGCAGGGCGAAAAAGCGAATGCGGAATCGGCTGTTGAAGGGGCATCTTCTGAGAAGTTGCTGGGTAAGTGATGATTTTGCATTTATAAAGGGTAAGAATTGTTGCTGATATGTGTCGGAACGAGTATCGTGATATATGTAGCACTAGTGCAGATTTGGTCAAGCCAACCAGGTGTTGGCGTTTTAAAGAATTCAAAACATTTTTCTTTCGTTATGGTTGTCGGCGAAACGGACTGCTTATCAGTGCCCACTGCTGTGATTGTAAGAGTTTTGTACAGTTTAGCTTTGAATTTAAGATGAAATGTGAAGGTTATTCCTGGGCGCTTCATGGTCTCTTCAAAGGTAGCTGCTATTTTGACTTGATGTGAAGTTGTTAGTGTCTCTGTCGTACAAATTCGCAGTGATTTAGCGTTTGTAATACCAGTGTTATACTTTTTCAGAAAATGTCCCCGTTGCTGCAATCGGAATCCGTGACACAGAAGTCGCGGTCCCCGTTGGGGAGGGGGTGGCGCAATCCGAAGAACGTAGTTCGGACAGCGATTGCGTCATTGCGGGCGCCGATACCACGTCAAAAGAGCTTTGTGAGGGACCAGTGGAAAGGGAAGAGGAGGCACACACACATTCATCGCAGGGCGAAAAAGACACAAAACTCTCAGCGAATGCGGAATCGGCTGTTGAAGGGGCATCTTCTGAGAAGTTGATGGGTAAGTGAGGCTTTTGCATTTATAAAAGGTAAGAGAATTGTTGCTGAGGTGTGTCGGAAGGAGTATCTTAATATATGTAGCAGTAGTGCAGATTTGGTCAAGCCAACCAGATGTTGGCATTTTACAGAATTCAAAACATTTTTCGTGCGTTATGATTGTCGGCGAAACGGACTGCTTATCAATGCCCACTGCTGTGATTCCGGAAGACCTGGAGGGCAATTACTGCTGCTGTCCTATTTGGATTTTGCATGTGAAATCCTGCTTAGGCATTGCTTAAGCACTACCTAAGCAGGATTTCACTTGCAAAATCCAAGTACGGCAGCAGCAGTAGTGGCCCTCCAGGTCTTCGCTTATATCACATAAATGCATTTACCATTTGCTTGTGTAACTCTCATGTCTGTCATTTTGTTTTGTTGTAGAAGCTCCTGGACTTGCAGGATGGTAGAGAGGCCTGGAGGGGAGATGCGGATGTATTTGCGGGACATGAAATTGCGACATGTGTTTTGAGGGATGTGGTAGAGCACTGCCTGTGGGGAATATGTGGCCTATGCACACTGCTCTAGTTTGCATTTGACTTTTCTCTTATAAAGTGACCGACTGTAAATTTATGAAAGTGGCGGTGATGGGTAGTACGGGCAAGTTTCATGTGACAGGGTCACAAAAGCTGCCAAGTTTGCCGATGTATTTAAAAAAGAAATACTTGCTTCGTAGATTTCGCGTGGGTGCACTATATTTCGCATGGCTATGGGTGTGTGCGTACATTTAGCTTGTCAGTTCGAAAGTTTTAACTGTGCTATTTACAGTTCACTGTTCTAATGCGACGTGATCGACTTTAAATTTATGAGCATTGCGAAATTGTGCAGTACAAGTAAATGGTATGTGACAGAGTCTCAAAACTTGCAAATTTTGCTGATGTTTCTGTAAGAACATTTTTGGTGTTCGCACATTTCGCGTGGTTGTGTACGTATACTTCGCTTGTCAGTTCGAAAGCTTTTAAACTGTGTTATTTGCAGTTCACTTTCTCACACCAAGTGACCGACTTTGTACGTACAAAACCATGCGAAATGTGCGAGCATCAAAGTGTTCTTATTCACAGAAACATCGACAAAATTTTCCAAGCTTGAGCCCCTGTCACAAACATGGTTGTGGACGTACATTTCGCATGTGATATTTTAGGACACAGGGATAAAGTTCAGTTGCGGGCATACCTTTCAAATTTTTACAAGAAACAGAAAGGCGGATGAAGCTTCAGATCCGTTTAAAACAAGAGATTATTTTGGGGACATTTCGCTGTGGTGTGGTGTTTTTGGGATTCTGTTTTGGTTTATACAAGTGCTTGGAATTTTCTTTGTATCACTTTTCCAATGCAGTTCACTGTTCTAATACGAAGTGACCGTCTTTAAATCTTTAAGCGTCTCGGGTTTGGGTAGTACGGGCAATTTTCATGTAACGGGGTTTCAAAACCTGGCATATTTGCTGAGGTATTTAAGAAGTGTTTTGGTGCGTACATTTCGCATGGTTGTGTGCGTTCGCGTATCAGTTTGAAAGTTTCAATGTGTTATTTGCATTTAATTTTTCTCGTATAAAGTGACCGACTGTAAATTTATGAAAGTGGCGGCGATCGGTAGTACGGGCAAGTTTCATGTGACAGGGTCACAAAAGCTGCCAAGTTTGTCGATGTGTCAAAAAAGCGAAATTCTTGCTTCGTAGATTTCGCGTGGTTGCACTACATTTCGCATGGTTGTGGATGTGTGCGTACATTTCGCTTGTCAGTTCGAAAGTATTAACTGTGTTATTTGCAGTTCACTGCTCCTATACGAAGTAGCCGACTTTAAATTTATGAGCGTTGCGAGATGATGTAGTACGAGTAAATGATATGTGACAGGGTCTCAAAACTTACAAATTTTGCTGATATTTCTGTGAGTAAGAACAATTTGGTGTTCGCAGATTTCGCATGGTTGTGTACGTACATTTAGCTTGTCAAATCGAAAGCTTTAACTGCGTTAATTGCAGGTCTTTTTTCTCACACCAAGTGACAGACTTGGTACGTCCAAAACCATGCGAAATGTGCGAATACCAAAATGTTCTAATTATCAGAAACATCGGCAAAATTTTCGAAGTTTGAGACCCTGTTACATACATGGTTGTGGACGTACATTTCGCATGTGATATTTTAGGACACAGGGACAAAGTTCAGTTGCGGGCATACCTTTCAAATTTTTACTAGAATAATAAAAAGGCGGGTGAAGCTTCAGATCCGTTAAAAAAACTGTTTTGGGGACATTTCGCTGTGATGTCATGTTTGTGGGATTCTGTTTTGGTTTACACAAGTGCGGGGAGTTTTTTTTTTTTGTATCAGTTTTTTTATGCAGTTCACTGTTCTTATGCGAAGTGACCGACTTTTAATTCATGAACGTCAAGGAGCTGGGTAGTACGGGCAATTTTTCATGTAGCTTAGTCTCACAACCTGCCAAATGTGCCGAGGTATTAAGAAGTGTTTTGGTTCGTACATTTCGCATGGTTATGTGCGTTCGCGTTTCAGATTTCATTGTGTTATTTGCATTTGATTTTTCTCGTATAAAGTGACTGACTGTAAATTTATGAAAGTGGCGGCGATGAGTAGTACGGATAAGTTTCATGTGACAGGGTCACAAAAGCTGCCAAGTTTGTCGATGTGTCAAAAAAAGAAATTCTTGCTTCGTAGATTTCGCGTGGTTGCACTACATTTCGCATGGTTGTAGATGTGTGCGTACATTTCGCTTGTCAGTTCGAAAGTATTAGCTGTGTTATTTGCAGTTCACTGCTTTTATAAGATGTGGCCGACTTTAAATTTATGAGCGTTGCGAGATGATGTAGTACGAGAAAATGATATGTGGCAGGGTCTCAAAACTTACAAATTTTGCTGATGTTTCTGTGAGTAAGAACATTTTGGTGTTCGCAGATTTCGCATGGTTGTGTACGTACATTTGGCTTGTCAATTCGAAAGCTTTAACTGCGTTAATTGCAGGTCACTTTTCTCACACCAAGTGACAGACTTTGGTACGTACAACACCATGCGAAATGTGCGAATACCAAAATGTTCTTATTCACAGAAACATCAGCAAAATTTTCGAAGCTTGAGACCCTGTTACATACATGATTGTGGACGTACATTTCGCATGTGATATTTTAACACAGGGACAAAGTTCAGTTGCGGGCATACCGTTCAAATTTTTACAAGAAAAATAAAAAGGCGGATGAAGCTTCAGATCCGTTAAAAAAAAAGAAACTGTTTTGGGGACATTTCGCTGTGATGTCATGTTTGTGGGATTCTGTTTTGGTTTACACAAGTGCGGGGAGTTTTTTTTTATAAGATTTTCCATGCAGTTCACTATTCTTATGCGAAGTGACCGACTTTTAATTTACGAACGTCAAGGAGCTGGGTAGTACGGGCAATTTTCATGTAGCTTGGTCTCACAACCTGCCAAATTTGCCGAGGTATTAAGAAGTGTTTTGGTTCGTACATTTCGCATGGTTATGTGCGTTCGCGTTTCAGATTTCATTGTGTTATTTGCATTTGATTTTTCTCGTATAAAGTGACTGACTGTAAATTTATGAAAGTGGCGGCGATGGGTAGTACGGATAAGTTTCATGTGACAGGGTCACAAAAGCTGCCAAGTTTGTCGATGTGTCAAAAAACGAAATTCTTGCTTCGTAGATTTCGCGTGGTTGCACTACATTTCGCATGGTTGTAGATGTGTGCGTACATTTCGCTTGTCAGTTCGAAAGTATTAACTGTGTTATTTGCAGTTCACTGCTTTTATAAGAAGTGGCCGACTTTAAATTTATGAGCGTTGCGAGATGATGTAGTACGAGAAAATGATATGTGGCAGGGTCTCAAAACTTACAAATTTTGCTGATGTTTCTGTGAGTAAGAACATTTTGGTGTTCGCAGATTTCGCATGGTTGTGTACGTACATTTGGCTTGTCAATTCGAAAGCTTTAACTGCGTTAATTGCAGGTCACTTTTCTCACACCAAGTGACAGACTTTGGTACGTACAAAACCATGCGAAATGTGCGAATACCAAAATGTTCTTATTCACAGAAACATCAGCAAAATTTTCGAAGCTTGAGACCCTGTTACATACATGATTGTGGACGTACATTTCGCATGTGATATTTTAACACAGGGACAAAGTTCAGTTGCGGGCATACCGTTCAAATTTTTACAAGAAAAATAAAAAGGCGGATGAAGCTTCAGATCCGTTAAAAAAAAAAGAAACTGTTTTGGGGACATTTCGCTGTGATGTCATGTTTGTGGGATTCTGTTTTGGTTTACACAAGTGCGGGGAGTTTTTTTTATCAGTTTTTCCATGCAGTTCACTGTTCTTATGCGAAGTGACCGACTTTTAATTTATGAACGTCACGGGGCTGGGTAGTACGGGCAATTTTCATGTAGCTTGGTCTCACAACCTGCCAAATTTGCCGAGGTATTAAGAAGTGTTTTGGTTCGTACATTTCGCATGGTTTTGTGCGTTCGCGTATCAGATTTCATTGTGTTATTTGCATTTGATTTTTCTCGTATAAAGTGACTGACTGTAAATTTATGAAAGTGGCGGCGATGGGTAGTACGGATAAGTTTCATGTGACAGAGTCACAAAAGCTGCCAAGTTTGTCGATGTGTCAAAAAACGAAATTCTTGCTTCGTAGATTTCGCGTGGTTGCACTACATTTCGCATGGTTGTAGATGTGTGCGTACATTTCGCTTGTCAGTTCGAAAGTATTAACTGTGTTATTTGCAGTTCACTGCTTTTATAAGTGGCCGACTTTAAATTTATGAGCGTTGCGAGATGATGTAGTACGAGAAAATGATATGTGGCAGGGTCTCAAAACTTACAAATTTTGCTGATGTTTCTGTGAGTAAGAACATTTTGGTGTTCGCAGATTTCGCATGGTTGTGTACGTACATTTGGCTTGTCAATTCGAAAGCTTTAACTGCGTTAATTGCAGGTCACTTTTCTCACACCAAGTGACAGACTTTGGTACGTACAAAACCATGCGAAATGTGCGAATACCAAAATGTTCTTATTCACAGAAACATCAGCAAAATTTTCGAAGCTTGAGACCCTGTTACATACATGATTGTGGACGTACATTTCGCATGTGATATTTTAACACAGGGACAAAGTTCAGTTGCGGGCATACCGTTCAAATTTTTACAAGAAAAATAAAAAGGCGGATGAAGCTTCAGATCCGTTAAAAAAGAAAGAAAATGTTTTGGGGACATTTCGCTGTGATGTCATGTTTGTGGGATTCTGTTTTGGTTTACACAAGTGCGGGGAGTTTTTTTTATCAGTTTTTCCATGCAGTTCACTGTTCTTATGCGAAGTGACCGACTTTTAATTTATGAACGTCACGGGGCTGGGTAGAACGGGCAATTTTCATGTAGCTTGGTCTCACAACCTGCCAAATTTGCCGAGGTATTAAGAAGTGTTTTGGTTCGTACATTTCGCATGGTTATGTGCGTTCGCGTATCAGGTTTCAGTGTGTTATTTCCATTTGATTTTTCTCGTATAAAGTGACAGACTGTAAATTTATGAAACTGGCGGCGATGGGTAGTACGGATAAGTTTCATGTGACAGGGTCACAAAAGCTGCCAAGTTTGCCGATGAATTTAAAAAAAGAAATACTTGCTTCGTAGATTTCGCGTGGTTGCACTACATTTCGCATGGTTGTGTATTAGCGTACATTTCGCTTGTAAGTTCGAAACTTCTCTGTTCGGAGTGACCAATTTCAAAGTTTATGAACGTTGCGAGATTGAGTAGTACGAGCAAAGGGTATCTGACAGAGCCTCAAAACTTGGAAGTTTTGCCGATGTTGCCGTGATTAAGAAAATTTTGGTGTTCGCACATTTCGCATGGTTGTGTGCGTACATTTCGCATGTCAGTTTGAAAGTTTTAATTGTGTTATTTGCAGTTCACTTTTCTCATACGAAGTCACCGACTTTAGTACGTACACAACCATGCAAAATGTGCGAACACCAAAATGTGCTTATTTAAAGAAACATCGGCAAAATTTTCAAAAGTGTGAGACCGTGTCACATACATGGTTGTTATACGTTCATTTCGCATGATTGTGTATAAACGTGCATTTCGCTTGTCAGTTCGAAAGTTTTACCTGTTATTTGCAGTTCATTGTTCTTATACGAAGTGACCGACTTTAAATTTATGAACGTCGCGAGAAGGGCGTACGCGCAAACGTGACAGGCTTTCAAAACTTGGAAATTTGCCGATGTTTCCGTGATAAAAAAAAATTGTGGTGTTCGCACATTTCGCATGGTTTTTCATGTAGCTTTTGTACGTACATTTCGCATGTCAGTTTGAAAGTTTTAATTGTGTTATTTTCAGTTCATTTTTCTTATACGAAGTCACCGACTTTAAATTTATGAACGTCACGAGATAGGGTAGTACACCCAAGTTGTGTTGCAGGGTCTCTAAACTTGCAAATTTTGTGCATGGTTGTGTACGTACATTTCGCATGTTAGTTTGAAAGTTTCAGCTGTGTATTTTGTTTTCTTTAGGAAGCTTTTATGTGGTTTATATCTCATTGCCTCACGTTTTTTTCGGCCTATCATTAAATTTTAAGTAGTGCACATAACACTGAGCTTGAAAATAAGATAGAGTTGGTTATTTACACATCACGGTTATATCAGTAAAGGATTTTGTTGCGTTATTTTTCCTGTATTTTGGTTTTATTTTAAAAGAGTTTTGTTTTTAAACATTCATCTGTATAAATCTGTATTTTGTTTTTAAACATTTCATCTGTATAATATAAATCTGTTTGAATATCTTTTGTACTGCTCTTCAATATTTTGTAACTCTTCAATTAATGTTAAATAGTTTATGTATAGAAATGAAAGAAAATAAATATTACAGGGGGTTATGGTGTAAATAAAAGAAAACAAACTCTACGCTTGTTTGGCTTTTATTTAGTGTTTCCCTAATACTCATTTACAGAAAGCACGTGGCCTTTGTTTATAAACAAAATCGGTTTGTTTACATTTTTTACACAGTCTCGTTTCACAGCAAACTTATAGTTGCAGATATCAAAAAATGGTGTAAAATATGCAAATTATGTAAACAAAATATTCCGTTTCGCAGGGTTCATGCTTTGTTAAATTTCTCTAAATCTGTTGTCTTTTATATATTTTCGCTTTCGGAATTGAATGTAAAAAAAATCTACCGAGATTTTCATATACAACTTATGTCTGAAAAGTCCCTAATAACGAAGTTAGATTTTTGGCGTACGTTTCGCGAGTTGGACAAGAAATCGCGATTCGTCGTTTGTTTCCCGACATACCTGTATATGTGTGTGTGTGTGTGTGTGTGTGTGTGTGTGTGTGTGTGTGTGTGTGTGTGTGTGTGTGTGTGTGTGTGTGTGTGTGTGTGTGTGTGTGTGTGTGTGTGTGTGTGTGCGTGTTTATTTTTTAATTTCACATTAACCGTGTAATCGTCACCAGAACGTAATCTATGCGACGTCCATATATTCTAATGAAGCGCTGTTAATATCTAACATAAAGTATTTGTTTCAAACTATCACCTTACTCAAAACAGATGCTAAGGCAATTAGAAATCGTCGCAACGCGTGCTATAAGCTTATGATATACATCTAGACAAGTCTAGCTAAACCTCTCTAAGATCAAAACTGGACCGATTTTGCCACCAAGTAGCGAACCCTTAACTTGGGAGAGCGTGAATGCTCTCCTGAAGCCTTATGTGCAAGATTTCGCATAAAACTCTTTTTTTTTTTATTAAATGTCACGTTCCTAATTGTATCAAAATTCTTGGTTCAACATAAAAATTTTTTTGGTTGAAAAGCTGATTAACTTTGAGCTGTTAATAATTCACAAAATGTATGAAAATTGAAAAAAGTTTTTTTACCCAATTCTCCTCAACTATTCACAACAAATTTTTTAAACTTTGTAGGTGAAATTCAGCTAAAGTCGTTTTCAGTTCTCTAAATTGGGCAAAAACTGGCATAAAAATAAAATAAAATAATAGACATGCCCTCCCCCCACCCACTGGTCTAGAGTTCAAAACTTCTGTTGCGATCCAATGAATGCTGTCGGAGCAGCGGCGGTGTTTACAAAGAGGCGACAAGGATTACACCATGGGATTGGTCAGGCCGCAACATCAGCGCTGGTTGTGATTGGTCGCGACCATAGACCATTGTCTAATCAACCTTTTTACACAATGATGAATATACACTGGATAAGCAACGTTGTTTAGACGTTACTTTTTTCCGACGTCTAATCAAGTTCTTTACTGCAACGTTAAATTTGACGTTACATTAC
>OX457027.1:58804841-58887341 GCA_949752745.1 Protula sp. h YS-2021 | reverse complement strand
ACGTAATTTTGTGTATCGCTTTAATATCTGCTTGCTTGGTTGGGATCTGCGTGGGTCACAACCACAACAAAACAATCGTAGATTGCACATCGCCCGCCGCGCTCATCTACACTATATATATATTTTTTCCCTTAAGGTATAGTAAACGATGAATAGTTTCAAAGATATATGGCCTGGATAAAGACAGTTACAACAAGTATCTCCGTCGTTTGCATGCTTACACCTTGCTTTGTTCGCAGCAAACTTGTTACTTTGAATAAGAAGGGCATTTTAACAGAAATAGAAATTAATAAATACGAAGTGTTCCCTACCATGGCAAAGTCACAGCTTGTGGGCTAGTTTATATCCACATGTAGAGGTACTGATGGTCTATATAATACATAGGAAAGGTAGCAATATCGGCCACAGGACCTGAACTGAACATTAAATCAGGATAGCCGTTGCACAACTATACTTAATATACTTTCCAGCTGTAGAGTTTTATTGGTCTACGGTGAATAGTAACAAAGCTACATCCTGGACAAATTTGTGTGAAAAAGTCAAAATTTTAAACAATCGCCAAAATTACATTTTTTGAAGAAATCGAAAAATAACCTGACGCTGCCCAACTACACGTTATATAATTTCTACTTGTAAGGTTTTATTGGCCTACGGTGAATAGTAACAAAGATACAGCCTGGACAAACTTGTCTGAAATACAACAAAGTCTAAATTGTGAAAAATCGCCAAAATTACACTTTTTTGAAGAAATCGAAAAATAACCAACTACACTTTATATACTTTCTACCTGTAGAGTTTTATCGGTCTTCGATGAATAGTAACAAAGATACAGCTTGGACAAACATGTTCTGAAAAACAACAAAGTCTAAATTTTCGAAAAATCGCCAAAATTACATGTTTTGAAAAAATCGAAAAATAACCTGACATTGCACAACTTCACGTTATGTACTTTCTTGCTGTAGGGTTTTATTAATCTCTGAGGAACGATAACAAAGATACAGCCTGGACAAAGAGGATTGCGAACGGACGGACAGACGGACACGAGGAGTTTCTATATCCCCCGCCCCCGGCTAGGGCGGCGGGGGAAAACAAATATGGCGGGTACTGACCTGGCTTTTAAAATCTTAATTTAGCAAACTAGAAATGAAAATATCTTTATCAGCCACGTGAAAACCAACCCACAAAGCCGAAACTTCTTATTTAGACGAAAATGCTCCCTGTCACATTTTACAGGAAAATTAAAGCAACACCGCAAGAAAAACAATGCGGATTATTATATTATTGACTTTTTATTGACCAAATTCATTCCAGCAGATATTTGGCTGGGTTATTTCACACAATAAGTCGTTGAATAACATAAACAACAATATATGATACAGTAAAGCCTCTGTTTGTGAACACCCCTAACATATGATCAGCCCTTAATTAGTGAACACTATTTTCTTCAAACTGTGAAAATTAATCATGAAATGTGCTCCTTTTCAGTGAACTCTTCTATACAATGCCTATTTTATCCGGCCTGAAAGGTGTTCACACTGAGAGGTTTTACTGCACAATGCAATGGTACAATCAAAGCACTATTGACATCAATGATTTATCGCAGATACAACGTGATGGTGTAAAATTTCTCCAGAACAAACCGGTAAATAGCACAATTTTTTAATCAAAAGTAAAGATTCAAAATGAATTAACAAATTACTCTATTTTCCACGTTAAATTCAACAAGGGCTAAAATCAATAGTATCAACACGGCACACGGTACTCACTCTTAAGGTAGAAAATTTTTAAACAACCGGTATATTTAACAAGTGGTCGTAAAAGATCAAGTAATTTTCTTGAGGTATTCTGCAACATGTCGACTTCATACATTAAGCACAAATGCGATGTTTTGTTAAGCAACTAAACCTAATGGCTATCCCTTGTTTGCTACCTAAAAACATCTAATATTTTGAGAAAAAAAACATTTATAACAGTACGGAATCGTTTCAGGTCACTATTTATAAACTAAAGTAGAGCAAACGGAATCATCTGAAATGAGATTCGCTTGAAAATAGAGAAGTTGGTTATCACAGTATCAAGTGGTAAGAATATTGCTGGGTTCTAAATGAGCGCGGCCTTTGAATAAGTTCCAAAACGGTGCGTTCACAATCGCACGAATGTTTGGGTTTCTAAATGAGCTTCCCCCCAACCTGTGACGTCATAGCAAGCAAATCGAATTTACATGGTGATATTCCATAACTGGCCTTCACCATCGACCAAACCTTCTGAGGTATCACCTACTTTCCTCGTATCACGGGATACAAAGTAGGAAGGGATAACTACAAAATGACGCCAGCCGATCGCGCTCCCAGATAAACGGCAGTTCAACTGCGTTTCAAATTATGGCGAACAGTAACCTGGTACTCACTCAGCTGAGGAAGACAGTCGCATTCTGAAAGCCCATACTGTATCGTTAACAGAAGAAATACAAGCCATAATCTAAGCATAAAATGCCGAAATGAGCTTACAATCATATTCGAACAAGTTCTTGCAACTGGAACACAAAAGCTTTAACGCACCAGAACAGACTTTACTTCACGGTTTAGCAACAGTTTAACAACAAACAATAATAACTATAGTACAGTGTTCATTCGATAACTCCACCTTCGTATGATCGACGGAAATTGTTTCAGATATCAAATCTGTCGAGTTGTAGAAAAGAAAAAACAAAATGATAAGGCGTAGGACCAAGGAAAATAGTTCGTGATACAGAATATCTCTAATTATCGAATACCTACTGTATTATAAAAGTTTGCACCTCTGCATACAATGTAGGGTAGAAAGTTTTGATTACATAGATTAACACTCTGCTACAATGAGTAAGCGCATTTCTTTCAACACTTGATTAAACATAAGACCAAAATAACATTGTTGTGCAAATGTTTCCAGTTACAAGAAACAGTAAACTATTGATGAACAATTTTACACATAACATGACTAAGCTGAAAGATTGAATTTCACTGGTCGACCGCATAATTTCGGAGTTGTGCACCGATACTTCTATGTTTTTAATAAAAATCGTTGTCACAATTTAAGAAAACTTAACCGATCGCAGAATCACAAAAAGCTACAGATTATTTATCTTCTCGTTTAACACACAGCATGGACCACAACACAGAGGGCCTTCGAGTTCAAACTACAGACATGGCAACGATGAATGATGCATTTACTTTATATGTTTCAGCAGCACGCAATTAGTTTTGGCACAATGCAATCAAGTTCTTTGTATGTGACTACGCTATGGATGGAATTTACGATGTTAATTTGTAAAATATTACCACAACTAACATAAAGATTTCCAATTCCGGTTTTACTCTAGTATTTGGATAAAAACATGTCACGTCAAAATTCTTCAATGACAGATCGACCGACACACCGACAGACACGCGGTCGATCGCATATATTCCCCACAGGTTCTACCTGTGGGGAATAAATAACACAAAGATAAATATGTAGTTGCAAATATTGAAAATGGTGTTTCTAACTCGATATCTCAATCATACATGCAATAAATCAGCTCGTATGAAAATAATAATAACTGTAAATGACACATTTTTTAACAGTAAAGTGGTTCATATACAATTACAAAACGGGCATAGGGGGAAAAAGGGGTAAAGTTAAAACTACCGCTACAACCAACGCTTAAAACAACATTAGAAAAATATAATGTAAAAGGATAAATGTATATAATGAGCAACAGTTTTTATTCACACACAATATTGAACGAATGTCATCGGGCAACTTGCCTAGACGCTGTTCCAAACATTTAGTCTCAATGGCGGTTAGAGGCGGTTGGGGGGGGGGGGGGGGTTAGGATCGAAAGGCAGCTTGAAATTTTATGCCAGATCAATCTTCTCGCTCTTTCGAATCCCACCCCCCCCCCCCCCCCCCCCACTATTTTTTTCCATAAAATTGTAAAACCGTGTTTCTAGACTAGACTTAGGACTTTCCACACGGTTTTTTTTCTTTTTTCAACAACAAAAAACAGGACAATCAGTGAATAATCGGCGGGTGGCCTGAGATGCTTGGAGCAGGTCAAGGTCAAGTGCCACCACAGACATCATAGTCACTTCCTGCAGGGAAACCTCACAACCTCGACCTGTTCCAGCCTTCCGCATTACAGTAAGTGAAAGCCACTTGAGCCGAGTCACACTGTACTCCTTCCCTTGTATTCCTCGCAATCAGTTCCTTATTTCACCGGGCGGCGGCCGCTTGGGTAGGAAAGGTATCCTGGCGCTGTAGAGGTGCCTTCGGCCTAAAGTTCATCTTCTTCATGTACGACAAGAACTGTTCGGGGATTTCCGCTAATACTTCTTTGGCTAACTGTGCTTGTGAACGCGCCAAATCGTGCCCGAAGCGCCCTCCTATAAACTCTCTGAATGGCACAAACTGTAACACAGAAACGAACTTAACTAAGGGAAGGCTCACTAAAAACGAATCTGTAATCCATTTAAACAAGGGATCGAACAACAACACATCGTTAAATACTGAAAACTGATTGGGCGAGAGTGAACCCATCGTATGCTATGCGGTCGATGTCTTCATCTACCTTAACAATTAACCTGCTTCTGGTGGCGGGATAAAGCTCTGTACCTGCACGATGTCTCTCTCAGCATAACGCCCTCGGGAAGACAACCGCACTTCGTCGCCGTCTAAGACATCCATCGCTTCGAAATCAGCGTCACCAATGCCCACGATAATGATGGACAGTGGTAGTGAGGACGCCTGCAAAATTTATTTACATAACTGAAGAATTATCAAAGCCTTTCATTGGCAACATCCCCTCCTCGTTTGAATTTCAAGGGTATTTTAATTGAAGGACACATTAAATTTCTCTTTTTTTTCCAACAACATAAACCTTTTGATGTGAAATATGATACTTGCCACAACTGACACACTTAGAACAACTTGCACTATATAAATCTATATTGTCAGCACTAAATAACAACAAACCCAAACTTTTCACGGATTTACTTAAATGACCGGGATTGCTTACGTTGACTATAGCTTCGCAGGTTTGAGGCATATCTGTGATAACGCCATCGGTTAAAATCAGCAGTATGAAGTAATTATTTCCATCTTGTTGAGTGGCTGCAATTCTGGACACGAAAAGTAAAATGGTTAATACAAAACTAAAAGTAGCCTTTGAAGAAGCGATAAAACCCTTTCGTGCAGAGCCTCAGTAAGTACGAAATGTGTTTAATACTTAGGTTAACTTTTACTTTAAAACACGATCTTCATTTTTTTATTTATTCATTTTATTTTATTATTTTTTTTTTTTTTGCAATGCAAATCATCCAGGGCCTGACGTTTGTTGGGTCTTATACACATTTGACTTAATACGGATACTTCTAGACACCATACTCAGGGCATGTTAACTATAAACGAAATCGAAATGATCTAAGTCTTTCACTTCCTCATTTAGAAAACCCTCAGGTCTGCATACGTCTCCTTTTACTTAGATCTTTTTCATTTGAGAATTTTCACCGTAAACTGGCTGAATATTTGTTCAAGAAATTATGCCTATTACTTCCAAAAAGGCATGCATTGCATTTATCTATTCAAGTCATACAGACACAAAATAAATACGATCGTTTTTTTTTTTTTTTTTAGTTCCTTTAATTATTTTTTTCAGATAAAAACATACCATTTTTATTTTAGATTTATTAAATGATTCACTTTGGAAAATATTATTAATTCTGGACCATAAAATTCTCACCGTGCGACGTGATTTATACAAGGTGCAAAATTTGTGGGACCGTACAGCTGTACTGAACGCAATGTTCTGTTATAAGCTTCCAAAATGCCCTCAACTCCCTGGCAGTAGGGATTTGACGGGTGTCCATTCTGAAAAACACATTTTTTTAAAGTGCAATAGACTACCTTTTTGAATACAAATCAGAGATAACTATAAAATCTGCTTCGATTGGATCAGCAACCAGGACATAGAACTGGCCCGGTCCCAAATCTAGCGGTCCCAAATCAGCCTCAGATTTAGCCGCTGAATAATGTATTTTTTCAAAGCAACTTTTTTTTAAAAAGACAAACGTAAAATACAGTCTGCAGGATAGAACCTGTTATATCTTCTCCACATCATCAGCTCAGTAAACTATTCAGCAAAAAATTCATATGAGGATGTTTAATATATGCGCAATATATAACTAACCAGAAAAAATTCGTGGGACACGCGTCCATCTGGCGGCAGTCTTGCACCAAAGCCGAGCGCGGGAAATAGCTTGTCGCTGTCGTAATCCTGTATAATTTCGCCCACAGCTCTTAACGCGCGAGCGTAGAGATTTGGCTGGTACGGATTGTTGTAGTGCAGAGACGTCGGCTGGTTAGGGTCACCGTTCGAGGCAGTGAAGTCGACTGCTATTGTGCAATGAATCTGACACCTGCCCCACAAAACACGCATTGTCTTCATTTGCAAACATTCACTTCCACAGGGTAAATAACAATTTGCTGTCTTTGACCAGTGGCCGGCAGCAAATTCTTAACATGATTTTATAGTTCCGTACGAAAAATGTGACACGATATTTGATGTCACGTATTTTACAGCACGACCTTTCAATCGACCTTATCATCTTTGTCCATTCATTTTCATTGATACATTCCTGATTGATACTGGTCCCGAGACTAGAGAGGGTGTGTGTATGTGGGGGAGGGGGGGGGGGTGGTCATGCGATTTACCCTAATAAACTATCATCCTCACCCTCCTCTGATATAATCAAGGAAAGAATGAGCTTCTTGGAATCTGCAGCTCATCAGTTCAACCTGAAAATTGAATGGAAAGTGTCATTATATTTACTTCATATGGACCGCTTTATAACTATCTTTGTTTCTCTTCCAGTAGCGCTTCACTTTGTCCCAATGTTATTTAAACAGGAAGGCGGGGAATTTCCACTACAACAACTTCATGTTATTACTCTCAGATCATTCGTAGCCTACGGCAAAATGCACGACACAAAAGAGGTTAAAAAGCTGATCATTAGTTTGCTGATAAAAGCAGACCTACCATTCCCGAATGTTTGTATTTCTTTCCTTTCTTTGCCTGTTTCTTGGGGTTTATGCACTGAAATAAGAAATTCAAAAATTTATTCTTAAAATTGTCATTTTCTGTCCCTATTTAAGGTCGCTCTGAAGTCTGATGAGAATAAAACTATATCGATATTGGTTTGGCAAAGGTATGGGTCAGCCGACGCTAAATCTGGATACTTATTCACTCGAAACGCTTCGTTCGGTCACGACAGATCAAGAGATGTTCCCGTGCTTGATGTTCAACTGCTGCAAATCACTGCAAGCGTTTTTCGTGTCGATTACCAATGTCTCTCACGCCTATTTCGTTTACAGCCTTATTTCGGGTACATTTAGTGTATATCACATAGTATTAATTAAATAGAAATACGCCGATTCACAGTTTCGCCTACGAGATTTATGCAAAAAAAGTTGTTTTTTTTTTCGGGGGGGGGGGAGAGGGGGATCAACATAGCAGAAGAGAAACCTAGAAATATAGAAATCAATACAAAAATGCATCAAAATCATTTTGAAATAGATACAGAGCTATTTTTGCGTTAGAAATCCATGTTTATAAATTATAAATATATTTTCCCACATTTTAATCAAGTTTTGTAACCTTTTAAATACGTCATAACAGATAAAATCAACATTAATACATTTTTCTCATTTGTTTATGTTTTTCCCCACTGCAAAACGTGCTTATTTCCTCTACTGAGCATGCGCACTTGAAACCGAGAACCAGTCAATAATTATATATATACCGTATTATGTTAAGTCACAGGGAATTCGTGCAATCAGGGAATACGCGTATTCCCTGAAATTTCCAGGGAAAACACGTAATCGCTGTGAACGACAGTGAATACGTGAATTCCCTAAAATTTCTACTTAACACGCGTATTCCCTGAAATTCTCCCTGCGTTGCGGTCGCAGGGAGAACTGCACGAATTCTCTGCACCACACTGAAGTGTTGAACACAAACCCCTTTTACCTCGTAGTTATTTCTTGTGCCTGGCCCTTCTTTGAGCTCGCGTATTGTTGTTGAAAATACCCCTATGAGATCGTGCCTGAAACAACATCAAAACGGGTCATAACTATATAAAGGGGCTGCGTGTTGTTTCTGTCTGATATTCGTTTGGTTGCCTCAGTTCTTGTATGTTTTAAACTTTTTATATACAGTAAAACCCCGGATATGGACACCCCTCTATTACGGACACCCCTGAATTATGGACAACATTTTTCAGTCTGTTTTAAAAGGCCATAGAGTTCTGTTATATCTAGACCCCTCTATTGTGGACACCCCTCTATTCAGAATTAGGGACACTCTTTTTATCCCGTAAGTACGGTTACACATTTAAGACAACCCCTCTATTGTGGACAGTAAAATTGCTGCCCATATTTTGTAGGTTATGTAAACAACCCCTATCAGCTTGTTACTCGGTAATGTTTGTTTTTTCGCTATTGTTATATGTGGGTATCGGGTACATTATATTGAACACAGTGCACGTAAAGACAATAGAGCTTATTACAAAAGATGTGTGCCTAAGAGAGAAGCTTTATACTACTACACCCTATTGACATGTGCTCCGTCTTTTAAAATGCGTAAAGGAACAAGTAATTCATTGTCTTTATACTCAGTTGTTATACAAGATGTTAAGTCTGAATATCGATGGTGTGAAAAGAAAACGGAACGAACTTTCGCTATCTGATAAAGTTAAAATAATCAAAGCTAGTGATGGAAAAAAGTGTAGGAAAAATAGCCAAAGATTTAAGTTGTAGTTGTCAGACAAAACAGAACCTCGAAATTAGGGACACCCCGCCATTAGGGACAAAATTATTCAGTCACTTTTTGTCCCTAATAGCGGGGTTTCACTGTACTTACTTAACAAATAAAATAAAATAACAGCTTCTTGATTTTACACACTTGTTTTGACGAGTTTACAATTAATATAAACAGTTACTCTTCTGTTAGGTTTAATATGTTGGCATCGGTCTAACATCGGTCGAAATTATTTACCCGCCATCTTTGTCCCAATCATAGCACTCGACTTTCAGCAGCCTATCATAGTCGCCGTTACACAGAGAGCGCACCTGCACCGTGAATGGCTTCCATGTTGGATTTAATGTATTCTTTATAACTTCAGTTTTGTGTACAACCGTAAACCTGTCGAGATGAAGAGAATACCGGTACATTTCTCCATGTGATAATTTATTAAATTTTCAATATTTAAAAAACCTATTGCTAATTTCACAGGCCTACACAAGCCTTTAAAGACATTCAACCATGTTAGTGTAATTAAATGTTTAAAGACATTCATTCATGTTAGTGTAATTAAATGATTTCCTTTATATTACTCCAACTACACCTTTAATTCAAAAAGTTTAAGTGACCCCCCCCCCAAAAAAAAAAAAAACACAAAGCCTCTTATACAAAATGAACTCAGCGAAATCCCTGAAGCTGACACTTAATCCTGTACAATGCGGTTATCAGAAATTATACAAGTTATAAGAAGAACACTTCACAATGCTTCAGTCACGAATATGCTACAATAATTAACAGTGAATTGAAAACCCACGTCCCATCCTCGTTGCTTCTGTAGAAGAGCAGGAACGGGTCGGATTTGCCGAAGAAATCCTTCTTGTCTAGCTTCTTGCCGCACCACTGCATCGTGATTTCTTCTTTACACGAGCTCATTTCTTCCGCGGACACTACTTAGAATAGAAAATAACGCAAGCTGTAGGCCTATCTGTTGTTCTTCTTTCACTTTACCATCCAGGGCAGTTCAGATATAACATCAGAGGGTGGAAGGAAAGGGGTGGGGTGGGCTGGGGTGGGGCGATTCGAAGCATTATTCGGAAGATTAGTCAGATCCACATTTCCAGACCATATTAGTCAAAATAAAAATCTACTTAAATCATTTTTAAGAGTGATATCACGTAGAGTCATAATTTAAATAAATTGCAATAGATGAATGAGACTTACATATCATGGAACCGCTGTTACTTTTCGGCCCTCTGAAATAAATCAAATAAACTAGAACTGCATTTCGCAAGCGAAATCTTCAACACTTGACAAACATTAAAATTAAAAATATTTCTTTGAACGGCTTATTATCAACCGTAGACGAAAAAAGGCGGGATGCACACCCTCAGATCAAGATCTATATAAGTACAAAGTTTTGTGGTCCTAGGGCCTGGAGTGTCAGAGAAGAAGCTGAGACAAGAAAATGAATTTTTACTGTCAAGAAAAAAAAAATAGCCCAACGACTGCCCGCACAAATTCATATAAGACTTATCAAGTCTTTATGAGTCGTGCAATGACAACCGTGATCAACACTAATATATTTACAGACTGGTTTTTTTTCAAGAACGCACGTCCGGTATTCGAATGTTTCCCTGATATTTCTTCCAGTTTTTTTGGTACATAGGCAATACTAGTGAAAGGGGTAAATAAGCGGGTTGACCGGAAACACGGCCACCGCTACACCCGCTTCAACTGCCACAGCAGACCGGGACTGTTCATAATCGTTTTCACTGGCAAATACGTTGGAAAAGCCACCCCGGTGTTGCTTCCCACTACATACAATAACATCTGACGATAAAGCAAACGTGTTGGGTTTCAACGCTTGTTGAGGTACAAGACCACCGGGACAACTCAACTGGACATAAAAGTAACAACATTCGCAGATTTCACCACTGGCTTCGAATTGAGAAAACCAAATATGGATTCTGCATTCTTGGGTGAGTATCTTTTGAATAGAAAAAAACAATCGCTAATCCATCAGTTTCACGCCTGCAGCTTTATCAGTCCCTGGCTAAAACTGACACATAGAGAGGATATATTTATTGCCTACATAATGCACAAAACAAGACGTTTACGGCTGATTGCGGCTAGGGTCTGTTGCGATATTGCTCAACTGACGTCAATGGTAAACCTTAGAACAAGCAATATTCGGTTGTGTGTAATCTAATGTAAATGTCATTAGTGAACGGGCGTATTAAGTAACCGTAAATAGTTGTCTTTCATCCAATTGTTGCAACCGCCTATTCATTATGCTTGTCATTACTTTTTACAACTGCCAGCATTGATGAATTGGTTCTCTTTCTTTTTCAGGATATTTTCCACTGTACTTTGATACGAGCTTGAAATTAACAGTGTACCAATGTAATTTTCATTGTTTTTGTCTTTCTTTCTTTTCTTCTTCTCTTTGGCTTTCACTGATCCGCTGGCAGACACTAAATTTTAATCCTTCCAAATTTTAACCGCGCATGCATCACCTTGAGCAAATCTTGCTCCCCCCGTAGGAAAACTCCCACCCGTCTAATAACCCCCAATCTGATTCTTGTTGACCTTTGTTTCATTACATTTTCATCTTACTTTGATCAGTTGTGTTTTCAAAACTAAAGATATTGCTTTAAATTGCACTATATTTTGTTTTCATCCCCCAACATGCCATTAACCCCGATAAATGCTCTGTGTTGTGCAATTTAGCTTCAATCACCGGCCAGATTTAAATTGCAATTTATTTTTATTTATTTATTATTATTATTATTTTGCCATACTTCTGCAACATCGGTAGTAAGTCAGATGAACGCGGTGAGTGCATGATTTCCGATTTGAGGGCGATGTGCTTTTATGGCCACAAATGTTGTTTGGACGACATGACATCCCAGCTAAGTTAGCACATCATATCTCTGCTTAGAAGACACAAACGAACAAGACCAACAATAATAATTACTACACAAGCAGGTAATTCAAAGAAACAAGTATATAAGTGAAACTGACCCCCCCCCCCCCCCCCCCGCCGAAACACATCTGAATGTACACTCCTTCGGTCAAAAGCTTACTGAAAAATCGCACGTAAAAAAGCAGGATGGTGTTGGACGGAATTTTGATCAGCGAACAAAAGTGGAATCATCGTTCCTCCACAAACAAAAATTTTGGTCATATTGGAAGTTTCAGTTTGGTCAGTTTTTGGTAAAATTCAAAAACAATTGCACGTCGCACAATCGCAATATATATTCCTTCGCTCTATAAAAACTCAAAAGGCTGCCGTGCAGAATAACTGAGAAACTGCGCGTACAAAAGTGCCCCCACAGTACCCCCCACAAACAAAAAATTTGGTCAAGTTTGAAGTTTCACAGTTTCGTCAATTCTTGGTCAAATTCAAAAATAACCCCAGGTCGCACAACTACAACATATGTTTTTACTTTCCACAAAAAATCAAAAGCCTGTGGTGAAACGCGAGTGAGTAATCGCGCGTACAAAAGTGGGGGTACTGGTGGGAGACAGAAAGACGGACAGACGGACAACGAGCGTTTTATAAGTCCCCCGCTCCGCGCGTACCGCGGCGGCGGGAGACTAAAAATATTGCAGATGTGGATTCTACTGACCGACACGTTGCATTTTCTGTTCTTTGAATCATTCGCTGTTTAATCAAAACTATCTGAATACCAGAAAAAGTCAAAGCAAGCCAACTTATTTTGGAGCGGAGCTATTGCTGTCAGTATACCGTCAATTTTGCATACCCAGTAAAAAACATTTATGGTACTTTTTTTTCATTTATTCGCTGCAACTTGAACAAAATCTGGTCACTTTTTATGCTTTATTCAATATTTATTTGCACTTCATCGCACATGATCCCTGATCACTAAAATCTCTAAATCACTGAAATACTACAATGTGCTTTCACCAGAGTGTCCATTGAAAATCAGTGTAATACTGCAGTCCATACACGGGAACTTAACCGCAATCCAATATAATTGCAACCAATCAAGGCTAGTGATAGTCCAATTAAATCCGTGACCCACAGATACATGAGTGCGTTTCCTTTCCGGAGTTGGACACTTTTGCATGTGATTGTAATTAGGTTAAGAGTTAATTTATTTGAACTCCACCACACAATTTTTAGAAAATGAAAAATATATCTTTGAAAATTACCTAAAAAAAGAGGTAAGAACATTATAATTCCTTTCAACTTTCTCTTGAACATGGGAAGGTGTAGGGAAGGGGGTTGGTCCTTTTACCGGTTGTTCAAAAATGAAGGGGGGGGGGCCTTTTGTGCAAAATGGTGGCATTTTGACAGGGGGGCACTTTTCCAGGGGGGAGGGGGCTTTTTTACCTGGAACACCAAAAACTTATTAAGATGTATGCTATTTTGGAATACGTATTTTAATTCGTGGAAGATTTCGTGGCATTCATGATTCTGATGCTATTCCATAGGGAAGTGGAGGATGTTCTCACGACGAAATATTTCAATACATATTTCTCACTATTGTTGCAAAACATTGAAAAAGGTCGTACGATCAAGAAACAAGTCATAAAACAAGGGCATATACTTTTAGTGCAAGAATTCTCCAACAACCACAAATATAAGTACAATATCAACCAACTAGAGGAGGTTATGATCATTTTTACAGAAACGACTGTGAACCTGGAATGATGCCTTAAGGTGATAAGATCTAATCAGTCCGAGACGTCATCAACATGAGCATTCACGAATAGTTTCATTATATTCAGTTCACATCACTTCTAAATATTGTTTATAGCATGTATGAGATTCACATATGCAACAGATAAGGATAAATATTGTTGTGATCACCAAGCTCTTGTCAGCCCTACAGGTCACCCACATTATCACACACAATTTCATCAAAATGCACTTAAAGCTTTGACGGAATCCTCTTTAGAAGGCAGCGCGACAAACACAATCGAGTACCCCCCCCCCCTATCAAACTACTTGGCACACTTAGAACAAACACGAAACAAGTGGCGACATACTACGTATAAACATCCAAGACAATGTGCAGTTCAGCACATATCAAGAACAGGCCAGATAAATGAAACAGATCGCTACATTTTCTCCGAAAGACGCACTTCTTAACATCAGAACACGCTTTTTCAGCAACAATCATATGTCGTTAAATCAATTTAAATCATACATAAGCCAGTCAATACTTACTGCAGCGCTCTTTGTAGCCTTGAAGAACTGACGACCTCTCCCAGAGTACACTCCATGCGACCAAGAAAATCCTGAAAAAAATCAGAACTTGTTTAATGTGCCACTGGTAAGTCGGTATTCAGCTGAAGAAAAAATAAATCATCAAACCTTCAGAAATTTCCAGGCATCTATTTGATTATTTCTTTATTTTTAGGAAACATTCCGTTTGATTCCCTTTTTTTCACCCCATGGAGGAATTCCTGAGCGCATGATTGGAACTGTTCAAAGTTAAAAATATTCTGCTTGGTTGAACTTACATGTTTCGACAAGTCCCTTAAATCCTTGGAATCTGCATCGTACCTATAACCAATGAAATGAAAAGAAAATACTAAGAAGTTACTCTGATAACCTGAAGGACTGATACGAAAGTAAGATTTTTAGGCCACACACACACTTGCGTACACACAAATACACTACCATTATGATATTCATGGCGTTGGTAGCAAAGGCAGGAGAGCAGTTATCATGTGCAATGATCACAGTCTTGGACGGGAATGAGAGCAGCCCCCCCCCCTCCCCCCCCCCCCCTGTGACTACCACAATGAATGATTTATAACTTCAGACAAACTGTCACATTTTCAAGCCTCCAGATCTAGAAGTTTATAACGTTCCTGAAATATTTCAGGCGCTATACAAACTTCCTGACATTTTGAGGAACTCTGTAACCTTCCTGATTTGACAGTATGCCTGTAACATAAATATAGACAAACCCTCAAAATCAGCCATATCGCATCCTGGCTGAAAATTTCAGAGAGATTGCAAATTTACTGGTTTGACCAGTCACATTACCGTCTGTCTAAAATATTCAGCCACACTACAGTGTGCCTGACTTTACAGCCTGAAAATTTGACAGCTTGTCTGAAAAGGTGTGCTGTGCTTTGCAACCCCACATTCAGCTTGAGCTTCCTGACCTGAGTCAGACATGAATGTAATTAATCACGCATTTCCTTTTTTGTACAAAGTTATAGTTATTGTACAAGGAGTTTAGAAAGTGGAAATAAACTGATCTAAAGACGTCAAACCTTAAAGTTTCCATCAAAGGTGATAGTCATAGTAAACCCAATATATTTGCCCCATCAACTAAATTCTTTGACTTTGATATGTGACTATTTTTAGAACAATTGTCATCAAGACTGCAATAGGCTGATTCGACAGTTTGATTGAAACATACATCAGCTGATTATGTGATTAGGTAATTAGCTAAAAAAAGTTATTTGCACTTTCTACTTACACGTCAAATCTGAGCTTTTGACTTTCTTCAAAGTAATATTCCATCATAAATTTGGTGACAAAATTTGGATTCAGGTTGTTCCAAACAATTTCGGTTTTTCCATTCTGAAACACAAAGAAAAAGCGGATTTGGATGTAATTTGGTATCGCCAGTCTTGCCTTGCATATCACCACAACTATAAGAACACCCACACAATGCGGGGTGTAGTCTGTCCACTACCGTTTAACAAAAAAAATCATGCTAACCTTCCTTCATAAAACTTTTAAGACTTCTAACACTCAAACCCCACGCTTCTAACTTCACACCTGAAGGGGCGCCCAGTTTTGGGACTCTTTACGAACAATGGTTATCACAGACTGATATGTATGGAAGCCATTTTAACATTTATTACTGAATTATTGATATCAAGAACCAATTTTTAATCTCAAAAAAAAAATCATTGAAAATCACCTGTGGCGTTAAGAATTAATTTTTTTTGCTATCTGTAATTATATTTGTGGCATCTCTAAATGTATTCTTGACCTCAATAAATAATTCTTGATATCAATAAATATCTAGAGATATCAAGAAATATTCACTGATATCAAAAATGATTAAATGATTTCTGAAATTGATTTTTAGAGATCAAAAATTCATTCCTGATAACAAAAATGAAATATTTGATAGCAAAACCTCTATTGTGACCTCCATAATCTATTTTACTTTTATTGATATCACGAATTTATTTCAAATATCATTATTTCAGAATAAGACTTTTTAAATTTACATTTTAAAATTTGCAAATGATTCTTTTATCCCAAAAATCAATTTAGGATGTCAAAATATCAGTCTATTTTTTTATATAAAAAATTTAGAACAGGGCCTAAAGTTCACAGGGTCCCGGGGTTCCCTGATAATCGGTTCGGGATCCCTGGAATTTGACCCTGGGGTCCCGCGGGACCCCAGAAAAAAGACGGTGTTCTCTTGCAACTGTTCAGTATCACCGCTAAGATCGGAAATGATTGACTTTTTCATTGCTTAATGTAGCATCATTCAGTGTTTCTTTTTTGTTGTCAGAAGTAGTAGTTTTGTGATTTGCATGATATCACTAATCTCGTTTTTTTTTTGGTTACAATAAAATTGATTTTATAGAATTTAACTTTTTTGTATTGCCCGAAAATGTCGGGACCCAATCACTTTACCTCGGGACCCCTGGTTTTAGAGGTCAGGGTCCCGTGGGAGCCCTAGCTGAAAAGTAAACTTTTTGCCATGTTAGAAGCACACATCTGTGAATAAAATAACGACTTGTCCTTGTATAATGACTCTTTCTTTTATTTTTTTTTTTCACTGTGCACAGAAGAAGCAATTCTTGCTCTCAAAAATTGTGTTGTTTTTATTGATATCAATAATAAATGGCAAACATAAATTTTTGCCATTTAAACTTCAGTTATTGATAGCAAAGTATAAATTAATGAGATGTACATTGATGTATTGATATCTTTAATCATATTTTGATATAAAAAATAAGCATTAAATGTTAAAACGGCATTCCATAGCTACGGTTATTGCATAAGTTGAAATCAGGAAATGCTGGACAAACCTAAATATTTTTTGCATATATATTTACCTCTCTCCATTGGCTGGAATTGAAATCTTTCACATACAAAACACAAACTGAAACATGAAACGTACATATAAACTTGGTATACAGAAAAATAACGGGAAGTGAAAGCACCATAATTAGCAGGTAGTAACTTATTTGACGTCAAATCGAAATATTATTGACCTCTAAGAAAATGAAGACCTCGAGACAACATTTTCTTAACTGGTCACTTTATTCGCTTTCAATCCAAATAAGTAAACATCTACTTTCTTACACGACTTAACTGGTCGTTTGAGAAAAATAACTGCAACTTCTATCGACATCTGCATAAAGATTGACCAATCAGATAACAGCATTAAACAAAGTCATGTACCAGTGAGAGATGACGTTTAGCGTTTGGGATTTAACAATTCACACAAAATTCAAAAAGTTTGTTGAAAATCATATATTGTGTATGCCTGAAAATATAGCATTTTAATATATCTATCACACATTTAAATTACACTCTGATAATCACAGCCATGAAAAGCGTGTTCTTTCTTTTACTTACACGGATCTGACTTGGAAAACACATCCATATCCACCAATTTCCTGATAAAATTAAAGAGGATAACGTAAGTCTTAATATTTTTCTAAACATGTAATGCATTTGTTACTCTCACGTTAGCAATGCCAAAAATATTAATGCTGTTAAAGCCGAAAAAGTGAACTTCAGAAACCTATGTAGATAACAATTTGGAAAGTAGTACGACAACGCAGTTTTTACTAAAGGATATTTGTTTACATATGTAAAATTATGTTAGTGGCAAAATGAGTTCAGTAGCCAATACAGATTACCTTTTTGGGAAAAAAATTAAATGCCTAAAAAGATTTCCAGCAGAGTATATGTATCTTATTAGTATTTTTAGATAAAAAATAACATTTTCCACGGACGATAGTAGCCACTTATTCGTACAACCTTTCTTTTCGAATTAGCTATTTGTGTCTGGCCCGCCCCGTATTTGGACCCTGTGGCCCGATGAAATTCACAGGCTGCCGGGCAAGGAACACCGTCCCACTTTCAATCTTTACGGTCGCCCGAAAGGGCGACTTTATGCACTTAAAAATTGAATCATCGCCCGGACACCAAAATAAAAAAATTCAATCGCCAACGCCGATCATGAAATCTCACCTTTGCTCCCAGCTACATCACCCCCTCTATCATACTATCTCAAAAGAACAGGCTTACTATTCCATGCACTTAGAAAAATCCAAACACTGAAAGCTGCCCTTAAAAAAGTAAAACTTTACTTCATCCTTTCGTAAATTTGCAAATGAACAAGAACAAAAATCACAATTGTTTTAGCCACAGGAAAATGTACATTTAAATGACGTCAAAGCGGCAACGCAGGGTCAAGCAGGATTACGTTTAGCTGGCCAGTAAGATTAGTACCTATATTAATACACAAAAGCAGTGCTACCTGCATCCGATCGATAGTTCAATGATGGACACGGGGCCCCTTGCTCCGGGGCCATCTTTGTTCAAACCCATTTCATGGATAACATCCACTGCACTCGAGCCCCATCCATGAGCTTTAACTTCCCTCGTCATTGCTACTTGTTTGTTAAATTATCCAATTCAATAATTTTATTAAATATACATAAGCTGGAAAACTGTCTTGTAAATTGTTATCCAGAATCACCCTTCAAGATTTGATTTTCGCTTCGAATATCCTTAGCTAATGACCAGAAAAATATTGAAAGCTTGTGTTCTAGTGTGTATCCTTACAACAATGCTTTACAAGTAAAAATAAAAGGTGCAGAGGTAATATCCGTTTATTTTAAGACGAAGCAATAATTGCAAATTGCGATATTGTGTTAAATAAGTTTTCAGTCTTCATTTGCAGCCTTGGAAAGTTTTCACTTGTTGCGCAATATCGGTTGCAAAACTTACGAAGTTTTCTTTACTAATCAGAAAAAGCCAGCCGATGAGAACTATTTCAAAATATTTACAAATGACTAACTGGAGGTGCGCATGACCTAAATAAGTGAATTGGGAAACTGCCAAATTCACGGGAACGTGACCGTGCCTTGTGGTAAATAAATCTTGTACGCGCTCCGTTTTAATTAAACGATTGCAGACGTCATGCTGTTCTGCAATTTTTGTTTAAGAGTGGCTTGAATTCAAAGTTAAGCTTAGATCTACCTGCACTGCACTGACAATTCCACTATAGTTGCCGGGATAGCTGTTGATCCCGGCTGAAAACTAGAAGACACTCTCTCCATCGTTGTTTTGTGTAAACAAAGACCGTGTTTTATTGGACGTATCTGAAAAAAAATAATAAATCCAGATAATGTTTCGAAAATGTCCCAATAAAACACTTCAGATAATGTTTCGAAATAAAAATGGCTGCCGGAGCGTTGGTGCTTTTCTCTGTAGAAGACAGCAACCCAAATTGCGAATTGCTATTGTCAATAGTTGTATTTCTACTGTAAGTTGTCATATGTCAGTTCTGAATCGACGTAAGTAAAGCAAAACTGTTTCACTTTTGGGCGATAATAGCGCGCAGGTGCGCAGAAAAGGATTATGGGAAGATTATCTGAATGTAAAGCTCGATACACTTGAGAATGTTTCGAGACATTATCGAAAAACCAAGAAACATTATCTGGTTTCCGAAACATTTTCGAAACATTATCCTTGCCCAATAAAACGCAGGTAAATTTTTACTTCCTGTTTCCGGCTTTCACAAATGCGTAATAATGGTTACCAATACCGTTCCATATTTAACACTAAATAAATTCCATTGCTGGTTACTGGCAACTTGGACAACGAAGACTATCATATACATAATAAGTACAACATGAGAAGGTATGGGGATGTGAGGATACAAAACTAAGATAAAGCATGACATGCATATGCCTTTACGCAATTAATGCCACAAAGGAGGGGGAACAGGAAGGGGGCCGGCAAGGGTGTAACTTGAACATAACGATAAGAGAGGAATGGGACGCAGTACAACACAAACATAGCACAAATATTCAGTATTCGACCGCCCGAACGCCCATGCCTAGTTAAACGCCTATCCCTTACTTTACAAACATTTGGCTTAAACGCCCACCTGCTCGGTTGAACGACCACCACTTTTAGTAACATAGATTCTACAACAAAAAACGTGCCATACACTGTAGCGTATACAGCAATGACAACTGAAGTATTTAATTTCTTAATTCCCATTTTTATTAATAAAATATCTTGTAGACGTAGAAGCCATCACTATGGATTTTCCAATGTATTAAACATTGGTCATCGCGATGTTAATAAAAGATCTTTAGAACACATAGTACCACATGGGTGTCCCTAGTGGGTGCCCTGTTGCTATGTTTACTATACCTGTCAATCAAACGACCAATCAGCTCACGCTGCAGCTCCTATCATGTGACTGACCCATACCCAACTTATCGGACCACACGATCCCAATTGATGGGGAGGTGGAATGGGTACCATTCGAGTGATGAATTCTACGTATACAAGATATTTTACTCATAAAAATGAGTATTAAGAAATTAAATACTGCAGTTTTAATTTCGAAAATATAAGCTTTTAGACAACGAAGCCATTACTATGGGAGGCGAACTGGTGGGGGGAATTGAATACCCAATGCATACGAACTGGTTGGCACACTGTCAACAAGACATTATGTCATACAGAGGGCAGAAATAAAAGAAATAATTCCAATTTATTCTTTTAATTTCAGCAGAGTCTCAACGAGTACTGCTCATTTAATAACCACGAAAAATATTCAGTGGGGTTTCACCATGAAGTGCCCATTATGGAATACACTGTAGCTTGATTAACCTACCATAATCATACGAGCGAGCGTTTCAGACCGTTCCTTTATAACAAAGAGAGGAGCCTTAGAAAACTGACAAATAACGCAACATAAGTGTTGCCGAGCCGTTGCAGCAGCACTGATACCATGCGCCAAAACCGCACTGTGTAAAAAACAGACCATGGTACAAGTGCACTGCGTCGGACAGGCAAGAGAACAGTCACGTGATGGATCAGTTTCCACACTGTCACTGCAAATCTGAGCTGCGCCTCATGGCGGAGTCTACTTAGCGGACTTCTTTTTCTTATAAGACTTTTTTTTCCACCGACAGCTGAGGAGTCCTGCAAGAAGGAGGACTATTATGAATTCCTGATTCAGCAGCAACAAAAGGACAAAGACTATGCAAACTATTCAACGCATCAGTTGTATATTCTTGCAAATAGTGCTTAATAAAAGTGTTAGACGATGCCCAACAGCCAGCCCGCAACAACTCACACATTGGCACGCCATTGGCATTGCGCAAGGAGTGGGCCATATGTCTTATCTGATGAGTTTTAATTCACATTCGCTTCTGAATTACATCTTCAGGCTCTTTAATTATATCATAATATGCTAACAATATGTTTAATTTCGAAAATATCGGCTTGTAGACTACGAAGCATTCTGTTGATAAACACGCCAATATTTAATATTTACTGTGACGTTTTATTACGATATAGAGTAGTATAGCCGCTTATGTCCACATATGACTCGGTGAAAAATCGATCATGTGGTCGTCACAGCGACGTCGTACCTGTAGCGGGTACGAAAACTCCGCACTGTGACAGGTCGTCGCAACACCAGCATGGTGATAGCATCGATCACATGTCATGGTACGAGGTCAGCATGGGGTTGTTTCCCCTTGCAGTCTGCTACGCCGTGTTGGTTATGAACCGCGGCTGTGACGGGTACGAAACAGAACGGTGTTTGTGGCGACTTGTCGTTGTTTGCCAGTAGTGTCTGTAACGACTCGCTATGATCACGGGTCGTGTTTGTCACGGCTCGCTGTGTTTACGGGTCGTGTTTGTTATCAAGATTTTCAGTCTGGTATACCGTGTGTGTTAAGACCCGTGGCAGTGACGGGTGCAACATAGGAGACATAATGTGAGTCGTGCAGGCAGCTGTTGCTCTCATCACGAGCGGTAGCAGTGACGGCCGGGTGAACCGTTAAGTCGCTGTTGTCAGGAGTAGTGTTTGTGGCGACTTGTCGCTGTTGTCACGAGTCGTGCTTGCAGCGACTCGCTGTTGTCACGGATCGTGTTTGTGACGGCTTGCTGTGGCAGCGACTGGTCTGTGTTTCGAGTCCATTTTGTCATAATGTGACTTTCACGACTTGACTCAAGGCCTGGTCGGGTATGTTATGATACGTGACTGTCACAGGTTGGCACAAGGCCTTGCCGTGTTTGTCACGATACGTGACTGTCACGTACGTGTCTGGCACGGTAAGTGATTGCCACGATACGTGATATGCACGATACGGGACTTGCAAGATACGTGATTTGAACGATACGTGATTTTCACGATACGTGACTGTCACGGGGTTGGTACAAGTCCGGGTCGTTTCTGGTGCGACCCGTGATTGTGCCGGGTCGTCGTTGAAACGGTCGTGACGGTTACGATCCGTGTTTGCAACAGGTTGCTGCGGTGCCGGGAGGTATATGCCACGATGCGATCACGTGATACTTGCTGCGCTGACGGGTATCGACAATTAGGCCGTAAAGTGCATCTTATGCTTTATTTCCAAAGCAGTTTTAATGATATTATACGCATTATTTTTGTCTTTTATCATTAATATAACATGTTTTATGTATTACCGTCAGTATTAAAATTATACTTATAGGGTTTGTTTGCTTGTAGATTCACTAGCGATTCTCAATTCCTGTGCTCGTAACAAGCGGCAGGGGACATACATTCAAGGTGCACTGCGTGTCTACGACGTCTACGACGCTGGGGGATACAGTCTTGCATGCTAAACAACCGTGTGCACCAGTGTGCGCATTTCGATGTCTCGATTGTTTCACTTCTCTTGCAACAGCAGGATACTGGCAGAGTTCGGACAAAGGGTAGCAAGTCTAAGGGTAACAAGTCTTCTACCTCTATGCATACGCTTTCTCCTATTGCTGACAGGTCAGAGGTTGAAGGAGATTGGTCGGGCCACCCCAACACACTTTAAGTTAGGTCTCTACCGGATACTTCTGTGTCTACGTCGGGCGTTTACTTCATAGATCCGGATAAGTCGATGTGACATCTTCCATGGGAACTCGTCCTGCCCCTCTAGTGATTACTCAGGCTATACCTTCAATAATGTCTCATTATGGGCTATGCCATGTCTCGCCACGGGCCATGACTCCTCCGTGGAGGATTACAAACCATTGCAGCTTGTACGGTTCCCCTCTCCCCCAGTTGGGGGGATCGCGTTCATCAGATTTACGGAAACTAAACGCTTATATGTTCACATCGCCCGTGGTTCTTAGACGAGATAAAGTATTGCCGCACTCGAACGTCAATATACAGGATGCACGAAAACTGTTTTGCTCCTATTGATGGACAATCAGACTTGTTTTCTCCGCAAAGATTATAGAACTCCATTGAGGTTGCACAAAATCAAATCGCGGGATGCATTTATGCATAAAGCACATACACTACAGGCCAGTAAGCCGAAGCATAGACAGTTGGCGATTCCTTCGACAGTAACGCCGAAGAAGAGACCACGTCCAGCGTAGGCGTCGACGCCATACTCAAGAAATACAGGATAGACTAAAAAAAGTAGAGTACCACTCCTAAGCAGAGGCAGCAACCAATCAAAGTATCCGGCACAGATCGCACGACGATCTTTGTCAGATACTTCAGGTATCTGCCACTAATGGGTTGGTTAGTTTAGCAAATCGAATGTAAATGTGTCCGTAGAGAGAAGGAATTTTTGGCAACTTTGACAACTACTAGGAGCTCCCAAATATCATAGTCCGGTGGTTGCTCTGGGAGTACCCCTTACTGTTTGAAGATACAGGCCGTGTTGTCAAATCCTTCCACCGCTTGTCCAACTTTCCAATCCTTCTTTGGTCACGACGTATGTCACAAAACCAGAGAAGCAATTTGGGTGGCAGAGAATGATTTAAGATCTCGTAGACACGAAGGCTATAGAAAAAATGCCTTTAGCCACTCACGTGTTTTTTTCAGTTGGGTTTTCTTGTCTCAAAAAGGTCGGGCAATTGGCGTCTTGTCATAGACTTGTCGCAACTCAATCAATTATGCCACGGGCCATGACTCCTCCGTGGAGGATTGCAAACCGTTGCAGCTAGTAGGGTTCCCCTCTCCCTTAGTTGTGGAAGTTTTTACCGCACGAATGAGAGGAGGCTTCGATGGGATATTCCAACGCTGTGTTTGATCGCGTTTTTTACTCCGTTTTTTGTGGCTTCATCAGATTTACGGAAACTAAACGCTTATATGTTCACATCGCCCGGGGTTCTTAGACGAGATAAAGTATTGCCGCACTCGAACGTCAATATACAGGATGCACGAAAACTGTTTTGCTCCTATTGATGGACAATCAGACTTGTTTTCTCCGCAAAGATTATAGAACTCCATTGAGGTTGCGCAAAATCAAATCGCGGGATGCATTTATGCATAAAGCACATACACTACAGGCCAGTAAGCCGAAGCAGAGACAGTTGGCGATTCCTTCGACAGTAACGCTGAAGAAGAGACCACGTCCAGCGTCGGCGTCGACGCCATACTCAAGAAATACAGGATAGACTAAAAAAAGTAGAGTACCACTCCTAAGCAGAGGCAGCAACCAATCAAAGTATCCGGCACAGATCGCACGACGATCTTTGTCAGATACTTCAGGTATCTGCCACTAATGGGTTGGTTAGTTTAGCAAATCGAATGTAAATGTGTCCGTAGAGAGAAGGAATTTTTGGCAACTTTGACAACTACTAGGAGCTCCCAAATATCATAGTCCGGTGGTTGCTCTGGGAGTACCCCTTACTTTTTGAAGATACAGGCCGTGTTGTCAAATCCTTCCACCGCTTGTCCAACTTTCCAATCCTTCTTTGGTCACGACGTATGTCACAAAACCAGAGAAGCAATTTGGGTGGCAGAGAATGATTTAAGATCTCGTAGACACGAAGGCTATAGAAAAAAATGCCTTTAGCCACTCACGTGTTTTTTTCAGTTGGGTTTTCTTGTCTCAAAAAGGTCGGGCAATTGGCGTCTTGTCATAGACTTGTCGCAACTCAATCAATTATGTCTCTCATTGCCCGTATCGTGTCTACACCCAAGCCTCGGGTGTCCAAGTTAGAATCATTTCTAGGGTTGCTAATGCCAACGGGAAGGTGTCATTTCTGGGAGTTTCAACGCTCTATCTTGAAGGCTTTGCGTCGAGGCAGGTTGGAGGGTCATCGGATACGGCTTTCTTTGCTGGCTCGTAGGGATCTGGTTAACTGTCTCGACGGTCACGTGGTTCAGGTTCTCATAGAAAATCACAGCTGGTGCCATGTTTGCCCAAGAAGGACGGCACGCGCTCACCGACGTTGTCTTTTGTCATCAAGCAGGTTCTGTTGGTTGCTCGCGATTGTCGTTTTTTTTTCATTCAGCCCTCTCACTTAGCAGGCAGTCTGAATGTTAACGAATTACAAGTTTCGCTGGAGTGCTCCGTGGCGTCAACCTCAGTTTCGATCTATTTGCGAGTCGTCTCAATCATCGTCTTTCGGTGTACATGTCTCCATGTCCAGATGTGGAGAAAATAGAGATCGATACGTTGCTGTGTTAGTGGCCCACGCAGATGTTGTTGGCATTTCCACCGTCGTCTCTCATGATGAAGGTTCTTACGAAGGTTTGGCACGAGTACCCCCAATGTCTCTTGCTGTTATCTCCCTATATTCCACAAGTGCCTTGGTTTTCTTTGTTGATGCGGTTACCGTGCGTCATGAGTCTTCCAATTTCCTTGAAATATGGCAGTCTGCATCAACCTCATTGGGATCATTATCATCCAGATCTTTAGCTGATCCAAATGAAACTTTGGTGCATAAATTTTCCTTCTTGAAGTCTAAGTGGTTCAGTGAGTGGTGCAGAGAATAGACAGAATTCATAAGGACTCTACGAACAAGGTGTACTTGTCACATTGGCGTTTGTTCAAGTTATGGTGTCTTGGTAGGGTTATCGATCCCGTGGCTGCTACGGCAGTGGCAATGTTCGAGGTCAGAAGGGTGTCGGTCAGATCGATTATGACTTACCGCTCGTCTGTTAAATGTTGGCGGATATGGTTTTGGTCTTTTCAGTTCAAAACGACAGCCCACATGCCTTGCCTTAGGATAGATTTCAACAACTGGGGAGTATCCATCGTGAACGATATGAGATGGACAACCTGATTGAATTGCGACAAGTTTATGACAAGACGCCAATCTCCTGACTTTTTCGGTACCACAAAGATACGACTGAAGAACGCTGGGGTGCCTACCGGCATCTTTTTTACAGCTGTCTTGTCTGCAAGCTCTTGAACCATCTGTTGCAACGCAAGTCGCTTTTCTGGATTGTGATCGTACGTTGTAACTAAAGAAGGATTAGGAAGCTTGGCCAGCGATGGAAGAATTTGGGAACCTGACCTGTCCCTTGCAAACGGTAAAGAGTAACCTTTGCGCAACTACCGGACTACATTTTTTTGAGAGCTCCCACAGCTTTCAAAGCTTGCCAAATATTCTTTAGCCTTTCCTCTACGGGCACATTTACGTTCGATTCGCGACACTGACCAACCAAGTTTTCGCAGAAACCGAAAGTATATGGCAGAGATCGTCGTGCGATCTGTGCCGGATATTTTGATTGGTTGCAACCTCTGCTTCGAAGTGGCAGCCTGTTTTTGAGTCCGACTTGTGCTTCTGGTGTTGGGGTGTCGACAGTAAAGAAACCGGCCTCTTTTGCGGAGTAGCTGACGGAATGGCAGCTGTGTGACGTTGCTTCGCTGGAGTGGCACGTAACATTAAAGCCTTGCGCATCAATGCATCTTGTGACCTCACCGCTTCAATCACATTCTTAAGTAACTCCGGCGGAAATAAGTCCGATTGACCGTCACTAGCAAATCAAAGCTTCCTCACATCTTCTGCATTAATTTTCGAATGCGGCAAGATCTGATACCTCCACAGAACTACAAGCGACGACAGTAGATACGCGTTTAATTTAAGCAAATCCGACGACGCAGCAACTACAACCTTGTGACTTGGCAACCCGTGACTGTCACGTATAGTGAAAGGTAGTAGACGGTATAACTACAAATTACTTTGTCCACAAATGCTTGTTTTTTTGAGTGTTTTTTTTGTGTTTTTTTAAAGCAAGAAATTGCCGCAAACAGCACTGGCGCTTACATCAAGCTGTCATTAACACTATCCGTAAACGCAGCGATACGCTGCAATCACGACCTGTGAACACAGCAAGCCATCGCAGACACGACTCGTAATCACAAGGAGTCGTTGCAGCAAGACCCGTAAGCACAGTGAGTAGCCACAACAACGACACGTGACCACAGCACGTCGCTGCAAATATAACTGAAAAAGCAAAAAAAGTCATCGCAAATACGACTCGTGAGCCACAGCGGATTACCGTAAACACGATCCATGCACACGGCACGTCAACACAAACACGAATCGTGCATACAGCAGGTCGTTACAAACACGATCCGTGAGCACAGCCAGTCGCTGTAAACACGACCGATGAACAATACGAGTCGTAGCAAACACGACCCTTGATGAGATGAAGTCGTAACAGACACCAATCGTGCACGTTGCGAGTCACTGCACACACGATCCTTGCCTACAGCAGGTTGATGCAGACACGCCTGAAAAACCTACCAAGGCGTTGCCCACACGACCCGTAAATACGGTAAGTCATCGCAATCACGACCCGTGAGCACATTAAGCCGTGGCAAACAAGACTGGTGAAGACAGCGAGTCGTTGCAATCACTACTGGCAAATCACTACGAAGTTGCCACAAACACCCTGTTGTGTTGTATCCGTCACTGCCACGGATTAGAAACAACACGGTGTCATAATGAGCACAGGGAAATAGCCCTGATGCTAACCTCGTACCAAGACATATTATCGATGCTAAAAACACCAAGTTGGTGTTGCTCCTACCCGTCATAGTGCTGAATTGTCGTACCCTCTACAGGCATGACGCCGCTATTTCGATCACATGATCGATTCTTCACCGAGTCAAATGTGTACAGTAGCGGCTAAACTATTCTCCACCGTGAAAGACGACGCCGCAGCGGACAGCACTGGCGTGTTAACACACAAAAAGGAAAGTGTATGCAACTCTCCTAAGAAGGCTGCCGCAGTATCGTGTCTAACTACCCTACACTGTCCTATTGCTGGCAAAAGGGAAGAAAGACAGCGGAAAGTGGAAAAACTTTCCTGTTTGCAGAGCCTACTCAGTGCAAACTGTTTGCTGACAATGAGGGCAACCCTCCAAATGAAAACTAAGAAAATCGCCCAGAAACCATCTCACTGTCTATTATGCATAAGCTACACTACGTTCTGATGGCAGGATGCATTTACTCAACGAAAGCCGGTCTGATAAAACCCAGAACTAAAATGTGTAGGAATCAGCAAAGTCAGCAAAACCATTCAAAACTTACCGCTAGGCAAGAAAAACTTACAGTATACGTAAAGATAATATTCAAGATAAATTATGTCCAAAAAGTATTATTTACCTTGATTTTGATATGTCATTTTAAATAAAATTCTACCGGAGAAAAATCTCCCGTTATTCAGATTGCGATCAGTTGGGTATGGGTCAGTCACATGATAGAAACAGCAACGTGCGCTGATTGGTCGGTTGGTTGACAGGTATAGTAAACATAGCAACAGGGCACCTACTAAGGATACCCATGTGGTGCTATATATTCCAAGGAATTTTTTATCATTATGGATCGCGATAATCAATGTTTAAAACAGTGGAAAACCTACAGTGGTGGCTTCGTAGTCCAAATGAAATTTAAAGTATCTATGTCACGTACTAGCGTGTGGTTGCAAGGTCCCCATTAATAACTACCTTCAATCTGTGGTGCCCAAAGTGATCGAGATAAAGCATCCGGCAGTAGTGAAAACAGGCTGATGTACTTTGAAGCGAGTTGTTTTCATGCCGAAATACAGATCAGATTTAAGCTCTATGTTCTTCAATGGCATGCCAAAAACTACACAAATATCTCGAAAACTGAATGGAATACAAAACACTGTCTTTTTCACTTTGATTGAATTGCATTGAAGCTATTGTTGACCCGACACGCCCCCTAAGCTAGAAAAATGGTCAAAATACGTCCCAATACCCAGTGCTACAATGCCAATATACGAAGTGCTAAATTATCAAACGCCTATTTGAAAGGTGGATTGCCAAATCCGGCCTTGAAAAGGCTAAACAACTATACCGAAATCAGTGTAAACTGGTGAATCATTTGTGTAATGAAGCCAAATCGGAGCTTTATTCAGCTAAAGTTCTCGACTCACAATATGATCAAAAACGACTATTTAACGTCACAAACGAGCTTCTAGATTGTTCTAAGTCTAGCACACTCCCAACAAATATTAAACAGGAAGTCATGCCTAACATGTTCTTCGAGTTTTTCTTGGATAAAATAATCAAAATTAGAAATGATATTTCTAGTGATGATCGCTCAAAAATGTTTGAAGAATTTCAGTGGTTCAGTGGTTCATTCTGTAGCTCAAAACCGTGTGAATTTAGACCTGTTACCAAAGCAGAACTTAAACGTATTATTGAAAAGTCATCACCGGCTACCTGCTCGCTTGTTTGCTGAAAGTGTGTAGTAATGAATTTTTGGATATTCTTACGAACATTGTGAATTTATCCCTGGGCAACGCTGAAGTGTCTGAAAATCTAAAGTGTGCCCTCGTCATACCTCTTCTCAAGAAAGCCAGTCTAGATCCAGACATATTTTCAAAAAATACCGTTCATTTTCGAATCTAAACTATTTTTCCAAAATCGTTAACCGAGTAGTAGGAGCTCAGTTGAATCAACATCTTATCACACTCAATCTTTTGGATAAATATTAGTCCTCCTATCTGTTGCACCGAAACTGCACTGTTGCGAGTTCAGAGTGATGTCATGAACGTTCTTGACAGAAAGTCTATGGTTGCACTAGTGATGTTAGATCTTAGTGCAGCTTTCGATACCAGTGACCACGATACGCTGTTCACATGTCTATACAACCGCTTTGGAGTAAGTGATCATGCTTGATCATGATTTAAGTCCTACTTATATAAACGAACTCAGACTATGATCGTGAATGGTTTTACCTCATCAGCTGCTACCCTCAGTCATGGCGTGCCTCAGGGCCCTGTTTATGCCTATTATATTCACTGTTTACGTTACTTCGCTGGCGGATATAGTTAATAAATATAACGTTAAATATCATTTCTATGCTGATGATTCGCAAATTTAAATTGCTTTTGATCACAAAAAGGACACTGCAAAGGCTATCAACAATATTGATGTATCCTGGCTTTCAACAAATGGATGTGTGCCAATTTTTCAAAGCTCAACGTTGACAAGACTGAACATATTTTATTTCGCTCAAAATGTAATCCGCGCCTACAGTGAAAAATCTGGGTGCTATGTTGGATAATTCGCTAATCATGGATAAATTTATTAGCCTCAAAGTATCTCCTGCATTGTTTTTCCCACGAAACATAGCTAGAATTCGACGAATTTTAGCTCCTCAGGCGACTAAGCTGTTAGTTCACGCAAATGTTGTATCTTGCTTGGAATACTCCAACTCTCTACTCTATGGTGTTAATAAATCATTAATTCGCAAGCTTCAAGTCCTGCAAAACTCGACAGCTCGTCTCATCTCCAAAGTGAACAGATTAAACTGATAGTATTCAAAATTCTAGTCATTGTGTTTAACTGTATTCATGGACGCGCATCTCAATATCTAGTGGATTTAGTAACACCGCACCGGAACTGTCGCTCGATCCGATCGGGTAGCCAAGGATTATTGGTGGAACACAAAACTAACAACAGATGCGATGATAGAGCATTCGGAAATTTTGCTTCTAAACTATGGAACTCGCTGCCTATTCATTTTAGATCTCTAAATAAGTTTGCAACTTTTAAAAGAGCTCTTAAAACACACCTTTTTAATAATGCTTATTTTGTCGACTACAGTGAAACCCCACTATTAGGGACAAAAAGTGACTGAATAATTTTGTTCTTAATGGCGGGGTGTCCCTAATTTCGAGGTCCTACTCTATCTGACAACTGCAACTAAAATCTTTGGCCATTTTTCTTACACTTTTTCCATAACTAACTTTGATTATTTTAACTTTATGGATCGGATGGCGAAAGTGCGTTCCGTTTTCTTTTCACACCACCGATATTCAGACTTAACACCTTGTGTAACATTTTAACTGAGCATAAAGGCAATGAATTATATTCTTTTATGCGCATTTTAAAAGACGGAGCACATGTCAATAGGGATTAGTCGTATAAAGCTTCTCTCCCAAGCACACATATTTTGTAATAAATCCTATTTCCACATTAGAGGGGTGTAGATGTAACAGAGCTCTATGGCGTTTTAAAACAGACTGAAAAATGCTGTCCGTAATTCAGAGGTGCCCCTAATAGAGGGGTGTCCATATCCGGGGTTTTACTGTAATTTTTAACAGCATTATAATTGTATTATTGTTCATGTGTATATTTTTAGCTTACAATTGTATACTTTGTTCAGCACTTGGAGCTTATTATTAGATAAAGTGCTATACAAATGTATTAAATAATAATAAAAATATGATGCTGGTATTTCTTTTTATATTTTGTGTGTGTTAGGTGGGGATGGGCGTTTAACCGAACTGCTCAATTAAACACTCAGCCCCAGATTTTAGAAATTTAATTTTAAGCAGCCTGGGCGTTCCGGTGGTCGAGTACGGCATTGATGCGACAAAGAAGAAAGATGGTGAAGGGAGTAGGAAATACCTTATCTTAAACAATAAAATGCAACGCCAGTGTGAGGGGAGACGTTGGATGTGCGAAACATCTCATATATATACCAACGTACGGATCAGGGGAGAGGAAGGGTATGGAGCTGGGTGGAATTTTGGTCGCTGAAATACCTGGATGTTGCTGTTTACTAAGCTGCATATTACATTTAATGCTTAAAGCGTGAAAAGGGCTGATTCATATGCAGCATCGTGTATGTTCACTGTTGAGAATTTGGGATGCCGAAAGTTTGCAGTCTGAGGCCGAGTTTAGAAGTGTGTTTCAACCAGTTACAAGACTGGGAAGATTTCGCTGTCTTTTACTCAGGCAAGATACTAGCCATAAAGCACACGCCCGTGAACGTCAATGAACAAACTTTATTTTAAACGTAAATGAACAAACTTTATTTTATTTCAAAAACCATGTTACCTTCCCGAATTCCTATAAGTTTAGATAAACCGGTATCAGATGCCTGACCGCACTATTCCGACCAAGGAATTCAAACAAGCAAACTCACAAGACCAAGCAGGAAATAAATGTACGTTTTAGTAAATACACTTGTTTAACATAAAGATGAGACACGTTTAATTTTATTGCGTACTGTGACTGAGTAAGCTGCTATATGCATTGTACAGTTTGGATAATGAAGACCTTAGAGCAGTTGGCGAGGAAAAGAAACAAATATTATAAGAACATATAGTACATTTTCTGAACAAGCTATCAAAAATATAAAAAAGTGTTTTTAGGCAGTAATCTGCCAGATCAGCATAACTTTTCAAGTTCCTGGCAACAATATGGTACAGAATTTTTCTTAAATTGCACATTTGAATAACAGTGTATAGGGTTCGGGTCATTTCTAGCCAAATGTAGCAAAAGCAAAATTTGGGTCCGTTAAGTGCCGTTGTGTAGAGAAAATTTTACACAAAAGGAAGGTAATACAGCTTAGATACAATATAAAAATCTAGTTTATGTTTTTTTCGTTTTTATAGGTATAGTACTACAACCCAGCCCCACAAGCAAAGAACAAGAACGACTCAGCTGGAAAATTCAAAACGAAAACGATCAGATACATAACTGCTCTCAGAAGTGTTATACAATACAACTAATAAATACTCCCTTCACAACCCTGACACAACACGACTCAAGAACTGTTTATTCCTTACTTTCTCTTTCATTTGCAGTTATCTTTGCTCACGATTGATTTTTATGTTTTTAGTTTTTAGGAACTATTAGGGCGAAAGACAGTAGCTTCAGATACAAAATAGGTATAGCCATATTTTACCTGAAAAAACCGTAATATTTCGGGAATAGTTCATATTATTAGCCAAGAAGCATTTTAATATCCTGATGAACACAACTCAACCATTCTTTGTAGGTTGTAGGTTTCGAAATAAAATGCCCAATCCAATCTAAAGAATCGGTTTATAATCTTGGGAGTAGTGAGTTATAGAGCCTTTGGATGACGTTCAGAAACAAGCACCTAGGTGACGGTCAGCTTCGAAGACGGTTAGAGTTCAGAACTTGATCGGGGGGGGGGGGGGGGCAAGCAGTGTGAATCTCTTAATTTGTTTCATATGTAAGAGCCACAGCAGCTTATTTGATGGATATGCTCGTTTTTCATTCATCCAAGTAAACGACCTGGAAAATCTGCGTTATTGACGTTTATTACAGTATACAATGTAGATTGTTGTAAGCAAAGTTTTTTTCTTGCAGTCTGGTTGTTTTCGAGATTACCGAGAAATTTCAGCGAAAAGAGCTTTGGAATTCTTCGCTGTACAGAAGTAGAACATCAAAATTACAACATTTCGGGTAAATTGAATAATCATGGCTGCCATAACAATAACTGGCATTGTAATCATATATTCTCTTCAGTATGATCGATATTAAATTCTTCAAAACTATAGATCGTTAAACTGGGACAGCAATGGGTGTACCTATTACTGGGTCTCTCTACTGACTAACTTTGATTCAAACAATCGCTGCTACATTTTAAAAGCATTAACAACGATATTCCATAGAACTTAATCTATGATGATAAATTCGTCATTTTCCCCCGATTGTTCCATAGCTAATGGTTTAGGAGTGTATACAGAAAGCATAGAGGGCAGGTTTTCTGGGTCTGTGCAGTGTGATGTCTCATTTGTCAAGCCATTGATGGCTTGACGTGAGCGTGCGGCTGTCGGAGCAAGTCGTGGTTGATGTCGTTTCGTCTCACTGGAGAATTACACAAAAAACGAGCAGAATAATTTTCTGAGTCTCTTTATCTGTAATGGTTTCATTGACTCTACATAGAGGAACTGTGAAGGCGACTGTGTTGGTGGTACTGTCGCTGTCGCCACCGAGGCTGAATTTAACGATGCAGCCATAGCCTTGGCCAAGAATGTCAAAGCTGTTAATCCTTGCAGAAACATGTTCATTAGATAGGTGTTACAATGATTCCGGATTAACTAAGACTAACGACTAGGTTCATAACTTGAGTCCGCTGAGACTATGACATTACCTACCTTAAATATTCTTCTACTTTGAAATCATTCTGGACTCATTTTCTTTTTTGTAGTCTCCTGTTGATGTAAAAACACATCAAATATCGTCGTTGGGTTGGCCCACTCCTTGCATCGTGAGTTTATGATGCTCCTGAAGATCCTGCGGTGCAAGCAAATAATATGGAGTGTATACTTCTTGACATGTTACAAGTGTAGAGAACTAAGTGGTACCGTAACAGGAAACACAGCACATGTTATAACAAAACTGAGTACACTGCCTGAATAGGTGGCACACATTGAAACACAGTGTATCATGACTACCCTTGATACATCATGCGAATAGAACCCTGAGGTGATGAAGACACGAAACGGCCCTATCACGTAACGTGCAGGCTCAATCAGCGACTTGTGGCAGTTATACCTCAAGGCGTCGCAAAGCATTGATTTGTAAGAATTCGTTGCACTGATACTCAAGTGTCGACATTGAATTAATTTAATTATAAATATATTAGCTTTTTCACTGAAATCATATCAATGCTTAGCGGTAAAGTCGACAAAACTGCCTCATTCAGGCAAGGGTATCGGTCATGTGACGGCGAGAACACCAATCCATCAGTCGCTGAATACCCAAAGATGTACCGCTGTAAGCCAGGCAAAATACCAGAAACTTTAAACCAAGTCTATCTTAAGCGTCTTACGCAGATCAGGGTATGTCGGTGTCTGTTGTTGTGATTGCCTTTAGACCCAGTGCGTTGATACGAAAAAAGCACAGCGTACTTAAGGAATAATGAAGTAGGAGCGGCAATGAAATGCTTAAAAACCGGACCTTAAATAATTTGCACACCAACCCAGTAAAAAGAAAGAATTAACAATTTTTCATTACAGAATTTGCAAACAGCTTTACAAAAATGCTATCTCTAAATTGTTGCCTATCAATTACACTTGGGGATTTTCAATCCCCTAGTTTATTGAAGTCGTACGACTCTGCAAGATGTTTCCGTATGTTTAATTTTTTCCGCCAAAACTTTGTCACGCGTACTCCTCTGAGACGGCTAGGGCTAGGAAGACCAAATTTAGCTGAAACACAGTATAGCATGTCTAGTTGGTCCAGCTCCATTTTGTAGATATTCATTAACATTTTGTATGCAAAAATGGACATTGAAATTAAAAATTTGAAAACCTTGTGGTGACCTTTACTTCCTCGTTCATGGTCAGTTCTGAATTTTAAGAGTTAACAATCATATTTTTTGTGCCCCCCTCAGTGTAATTTTTGCTACTCGGTAGCCAAAACGGTCTAGTTGATTTTGATATTAAAGATTCTTTACATAGTGATGTAGTTAAAATTTTAAAGATTCCAAAACGAACAATATTCTGTTGTTTAATCTTGGGCTGTTGTTTGTGTTTACTTCAGATATTTCAAAACTGCAAAAGCCCAGATGACAAATACAAAATAAGAAGCCATTCAAAGCAAATCGAAATTGATAAATTCAAATGTAAATATTTAATTTGGATCCAAATACTGGGAATATTAGCCATCAGCGTCTTCCTCAAAATATAGTTTTTAGCATTTTGAAAGTTTATTTTACTTTAATTACGGTGGAGCAAATGCTTAAACGCCAATTTTGCAGAATTTTGATTTCGTAAAAAGTTATTATCTATTGTCTTAGAATTTTTGATAGTAAACTCTGCATTTGTTTTGTAAAATCTAACAATTGAAAATGTAGATCTCTTCTCTTTATGACCTGTCGGAAACTTTTTGAAAGTAACAGGTGTCTCATAATACCTTTTTCACCAATTGTCACTATACTGAGATAAAGTTGTGTGCAGATGTACAGTCGTTCTGTAGATGTAGCTGCCTGAAATCTTCATTCCTAAGCCACCAAACATTAGCGAGTCAAACATTTTACTAAGCTGGCAAACTTACCTTCTGTGGGTTAAAATAGGAAACTAGACGTTTCGTGAGATGTGGAGTTACGATATCAGTCCATTGTCTTACAATGTTTCGATATTGTGCTATCGAACGTAAGTGAAAAATACCAAGATTCCATTGCAGCGAAAGCACTACATTTGAAGAGAATTTCGGAAGCCCGCAAGTTGTTTCAGCCTACTTTCGAACTGAAGTATTTCATTTCTTAATGCTCATTTTTATGTTTAAAATATCTTTTAGACGTAGAACCGATCATATGGGTTTTCAGTGTGGTAACATTTGTTATCGCGGTCCATAATAGAAATTTTACGGGATATTACACAATTTTGAACGTGTTTTCCCTGTTACTATGTTTACAATGAGCTTTTAACTAATCAATCAATCAGTGTCGGTGCCATGTGCCGTGTGCCCAACTTATCGGGTACCAGTCGATTGGGAGGTGGATGTGTATAATTCGAGTGTTGGTTTCTACGTCTACAAGATATTTTACTCATAATAATGAGCATAGAGAAATTAAATACTTCAATTTTAATTTCGAAAATATCGGCTTGTATCCTACGAAGCTAACGCTATGAGAGACTATAACTGGTAGTGGAAAGTGAACACCAAATGTATACGAACTTGTTGACACGCTGTCCATAAGACATTGTGCCGGAAAGGCAGAAATAAAAGAAATTGAATTCAATACAGTCTTTTAATTCAGCGAGCTCTCACCGCGAACTACATATTCCATAACAATAACAACATTATGTGGGGTTTCGCCACGAACTGGCCATTATTAATAACTTTATATGCTCTAACATAAGTACTGACAGGCTCGTGAGAGGTCCTCTCCCCTTTTTCTTTTACTAAAAGAGATGATATGTAACATCATTAGCCGAATGCTGTCTAACAATGTGTGCTGACCCGCCACAGTGCAGGGTTATACCCATGTGCATAGCCGTACTGTCAAAACCCGACTATGTTACAAGAATCTAGTCGAGCCGAGTCGACAAAGTGCCAGTCATGTGACGGAAACGGTTACACTGAAGTCGACGCGCAGCAGAACATCCTCAAGGATCGAGTCTACTCTTCTTAAAGGTCTTCTTTTCGCCAGAGTACTGAGAAGGACTGTCATGAATCATAAAATTCACAGGAGCAAGGAACAGACCAGGACTATCCAAATTAGTTAACAAATCAGTTGTGTATTCTTGCAAATAGTGTTTAATAAACGTATCAAACAGCCAACGTGTAATAAATCGCATATTGACTCACCATTAGCGCTGCGCAAAGAGTGTACATGTCTGATATGATGAGCTTTAATCGACAGCTTAATCGACAGCTTCTTTTGAGTTAAACCCTCAGGTTCTTTCATAATATCATCATGTGCTAACAATATGATTTTCTTGACATGTTAGATACAGATGCTTTGGAAAGATCTACTTTGATACTACGGATGAAAAATATAAATAGACGACGATATAAGGTGCTACGTTAAGTATTTGATCATTTAATATATGTGCGTAGTAGGAAGACGGGCATAACGACGCGGTGTCGACACTGCCACATGACCTCATTACAATTTGTATAAACGTACTTAAGCCCTTGGTCGCAATGTACGTCTAGCCCGGAAAGGACGGTAATAGTTTCAGTACCAGTGCCTCCCATAAACCATTAACTCGACTGATAGAATTTTGCAATGAGTGTATTTCCCGCTTGCCAACACACCATTGTCCTGTCGGAGGTAGGGCGCTCCTGTTAAAAGACCCGTGCAAATGCGTCAATACATCACAGGGAGACAAATCATAACCAGAATAAAGCAGAATAAACGTTCAACTGAACGGTTTGCCATAATCAATCCAACTGAAACCTTCCTGACTTCAGCAGGTAAAGAAAGAAATCGGCCACTGCCACCGCAGTGGCTACCACAGGATCGATGCCTCTACAAACTCATCATGCCTCAAAAATCGCCAGTGATACAAATAAACCTTATTCGTCTTGTCTTTGTGGACCCTGTCCATCCTCTCAATTACTCTCTTAAAAACTTATGCACCATAGATTGAACTAAAACAACTTTCGGTGACAATAATCCCAATGAGGATACCGCAGACCGCCATACTCTAGGAGAATTGGAAGACTCTTGACGCACGGTAGCCTTAACCTCAATCAAAATACAGAATTTCTTATTACTGTAGCAAAAGTTAGTTAAAGTTATAATAATCGTGCTTTGTACAAAGAAATTTGAATAAATATCAATCTCTGAAGTCCTTGTCATTATACTGCACCAACGGGGTAGCGCTTTCTGGTATTGCGCAAGAACCATTCGATGTGTCGATTTCACGCGTATTAGTCCAAGACAAAAAATGGGATGGGTAGAACACTAGTCTACTAAGGATATCAGTCGAGACGGTTTCGTAACTTCTATTCCGGTAAGTGTTGATGACGTTTTGGAAGGTTAAAAACTGATTCAGTATTATTGGCACTATGTGAAGTATTATATTCAAGAAAATGATACAAACACTGTATTGTGTGCTATTTCCGGCTAAATGATGATTATCTCGTTGGCCCAGTATTTGAAATTATAGCCTCGAATACTTCAGTCGGACTGTTTGCATTATCTTTAAATGGTATTTTTCAATAAAATGCTACTTTCATAGCGGATGCTTTCTTCATTGTAGTTAGTAATAGTAACCTTTTATGTATGCCGATTTACTTCACAGTAAACCAATGCCGTTTAGCACTAAAAGTTTTGAATTTGATGGTCGTTTTATTAGTTAAGGTGTTCTAGTTCAAACTAATTTAATTTCATTTATGTCATTCTCTGGGACAGTATTGTTAATGTGTACGAGGATATGGCTACTTGCAGTAATTACAAAAAGCGTTACTTGTATAACGGAAATTTATTTCAAATGCCACTTTCTCCATGTTAAACCTGTAACAAAATTGTGCAAAAATGATCATAAACACTAACTGCTGGACGTTTTGTTTTTTAGATATAAGGAATTAACATGTCTCTTATTAGAAATAATTAAACTATTGGTAACAACGAATAATCTATATGCCTCAGGTAAAACAGTGCTTGATTAAATTTTCAGTTCGTGACAGTCAGTTTAGCAACTGATCATCATTTAAGTTACTTAAATAATAGACGGTGTGTTGGTAAGAATCGATAGATTTTCAGCTGACACTTCAAAGCACATATTAATTATACACTAAAACACGTCTTGAACTTTTTTGTAATTTGTGATGCATTGATCCCTTTTTCAATGCGTTTATTTATTTTCTGAATTTTGCATTTAGTTCACACAGACAGGCAATTCACGACACACAGGAACTTGTCTCTCCAGCGCATGCGCACGGTTATCTGTCATTTGGGCACATGGCTGCCGAAAAACATTGACTTGTTGAAACATTTTGTTGCTTTATTCCTCAGATAAATTTTCTGACATTTTATATACTTTCTTTTTAAATTTGCACTATTGTACTGCGTCTTCAAACGCGATCACCATGGGTATTCAAGACTTACAGAAGTTCATTGAAGAAAATTGCAAAGAAGCATGCAAACCGGTGGACCTCATAAAGCAAGCAAGGGGGCTTGCGCTAAGCCAGGCCGGGAAAAGGAAGGGTCCAAACAGACTGTGCTTGATAGTCGATGGCGAAAGCTGCTTGGATAGATTATATGGAGGTTTTTATTCTGATTGGGCATGCGGTGGTCAGTGGAACCGAATGAATCAGTTTTTGGGAACACTTATAGATGCTTGTGCTGCTGCTCACATGGAACTGGTTGTTTATTTTAACGGTGCATTCGAGTGTTCTAGACTTCAAGAATGGTATTCACAACAACAGTTAATCAGAAAAAATGCCTCGAACGTCCTGAAACATATCACAAATAAAGCCACACCACCGCCAAAAGTTTGGTGGATACCCCCCGTTACTTTGCGTTCCAGTTTGCGAATGGCTTTGCGACAGTGGGGCGTGCCCGTTGCATCTTCGCTTGAAGACCACCACCAGGAAGTTATTGCTTATTGTAGAGAAAACTGCTTCCACGGCATCGTTGCAGACGAATCAGACTATGCGATCTTCGATCCACCTCGCTATTTTTCGTCCCAGCATTTAAAACTGACATACAAAGGTGCATTAGAAACAATCGAGTTTGTGTTGGACGAAGTTGCTAAAAGTTTGGATCTACACCCAAAACGGTTTGCTGTGATGGCAGCTCTTCTAGGTAAAGTTGTGTATTGCTAAAACAACTGTAAACCTGCTGTTTAAAAAAATAGCCATGTCACAGTTTCGTCCACAAGATTTATGGGAAACGCTGGACTCTAATTGTTGGGCATAAACATTGAAGTAGAAAAACATAGAAGTCTGTAGAGATACATAGAATTTGCATAGATGTAGATTATAATTTTTCCCATAACCCAATCGAGTTTTGGCACCCAGTAGAAAAAATAAACTTTTAACGTGTTGTCCTTATTTGTTTCTTCCCCCACCCCCCCGTGGAATCCTGTGAGTTTCCTCTCCTGAGCATGTGCGCTCGAAACCGTGAACTGGCTGTAAGTGGACAAAACATTTTGATCGGTCGCACTGCTTCATTTTTGGGTTCATTTTTTATTCGCCACAGGGGGAATATATGCGATCGACCGCATGGCGGTCGGTCTGTCATGAAGAGCTTGTTAACACGATAACTTACAAACTCCCGCAAGGATTTTAATGAAACTTCGTATGTAGCGTCTATGCGAACAAGCACAGATCGGTATTGTAAATGGGCCAGGTTCGTCCAAGGAAAATGGACCAGCTGAATTTCAGCCCCTTGACTATTGATGGCCGTGTTTAACTGATGGGGGGCCTGTGGGGAATATGTGGGCTATGTACACTGCTCTAGTTTTTCACTGTGCTTGCGCCAATGAGTACAAGGGAAAGGAGGTTTTAAGTCAGCTCGCCGACAAACCAACTCGCCGAAAAAAATTGACCAGTCAATCTGATTGAAAGGATACGGACAGACAACAAAGAATTTGATCTCCAGACATAAATCCATCCTCGCACCGTTCATGTGAACCACATGTGGTTTTCAAATCGTGCTTTGCGAGGAACAGCCAAGTGGATGAAAATAAACGTAATTAAAAATATCGTGCATCATTGCATGGTTGATGAAATATCTTCGTTTAATAATAGCATGATAACAATGAGGTCATTTGTTGGTTGAATGGGCTGGTTGTTTAGTTATTACAATTAGCACTCTTTAAGTCCGTCTTGTAACATGCGTTATTAGGCCCCAACCCTTCGGATTGGGGCCTATAGGTTTGGGATGTCCGTCCGTCTGCCCGTTATCGCTTTATACCCCTATGAAATTGGGGGCAGTTGGGGCCTGCTTGTGTTTCACAAATACTTACTTGTTGATTGAAGGTAAGGAGCCAGTTGTACATGCATACTCTTTGTATGGAGAGGTAGGGGGTTTTGTCAGTTTCATTTTAGCTTCATGTTAATGCTTCAGGTAGGGTCTCCCGCTATATTTCGGTGGTTTTTTGCACAGCTAATTGTGGGGTATACCTTTGAGTGGAGCATGTGCCATCTATCCATCTGGTTATCTTGATATTCTGATAAATTTTTGGAAAAAATCTGCTTTCTAATAGTATTTTGCAGAATACGCACGTTTTGTTTTACCTTTAAAATATCGTTGTTTTCCAGTTCGCCGTTTTCGAACTTAGCACTGGCTTGAGAACCCCTGACATCACCGTCTCAGGCTGTAGGGGTCGGGAGGGCCCCGGAAAATTTTATGAATATAATTTATATAATTCGGAAGAGTCAGTACAAGAGACAGCTGAATTGTGTTTGATGCTTTTCAGGTACACATCTGCTATCAGAACAAGATCTGGAAGATTTCTTCTTTAAGATATGCAATGTATCTGAGGCAGACGAAATAAAGAAAATGAACTCCACTGACATCATTAAGGCAGTGGTGGAGTTCGTACGTTTACTGCAATCAGTGGATGATCTAGAAGCTGTAGGAAAGGAAGTGTTCGGGTAAGGGATCTGTGGCGATCCCCCTAGAAGCCTAAAACAGCTCCATAAAACTAATCCGAGCATCGTGTAATTTTAGTGGTAGTTTAATTCCACATAGCTGAATTTGGGTAACCAGCCACTAAGTCGCATTTCACTGGAGTGCTGTCTGTCCGCAATAATACTATTTATTATTAGTTTAAAGACTTGTAGCCCGTACATTTTATTGAAATGAAACGAAATGGGTAATAAACAATTGAAGATTATTTTATGTGTGTTGTGCCGTGGAGATATCTAATGCCTGAATTTGTGTATTACAGGACAGAAACTCATAAAATCGCAAAATTTAAGCAGACGGTACGATATTATCTCAACGGAACAGAGGATCATTTCATGAAGTACAGAAGAGAAGTGAGAGGTAAATGTCAGTGTATTGTTTTGATAATTAGCCCCCCCCCCCCCCTCCCCTCCCGCCACCGTTCCAGGTAAACACAAGTAACAAACAAATGTAAAGAAACACTCTGGTTAAATAAAAATTGAAAACTAATTATCGCACAACTAGTTATCCCCGGTGTAACAGAGGGATATAGTTTTCAGCTTGTCTGTCTGTCCGTCCGCTCCAGTATACCATCTTTTGTCCAGGCTGTTACTAGACAACTGTTCATGCTAATGCTTTTTCGCTTTACATGCGCTTAATACGTATATTGAAGCTGAGCAACGTCGTAGTTTTGTTCGATTTGAAAAGAAATTGTCAAAATGACAGCAAATTTAGTTCTAATTTACAAAGATTTCATATTTTGTCCAGGCCGTAACTCCAAAACTGTTCATACTAATGCTTTTTGGTTTTGCATACGGTTAATACGTATATTGGAGGTGTGCCACGTCGTATTTTCGTTGGATTTGGTGAAAAATTTTCAAAATGACAGTGTTTTGAAAATACGTAAAAATTTGGTTCCAATGTACAAAGATTTCAATGAATTTACTTACATCCAAGACATTATGTGTTACACGGGGGATCCTGCTTCACTGAAGCGCTAGTTGGATGGTTTGTGTATGGATGTTGGTTTAATTTTCACAGACTTACCAAATTTGGTAGGGATTTGTGTAATATCCCTTTTTTCTGATATTTTAACAGTGATCTACACACGTGGTAGAAATTTTTTTTGGTGGTGGTTGGTCCGGTTTAAGGTGTTAGAAATTAATAACAATTTAGCTGTCGTGTTTAGGTTGTCTGCAAGCATAATCTGCCCGTTTGTATTGGTAACAGGACAGGCGAGATCAAACCAGTATGGCGCGCGCTTGAATGGGTCGAACGGATCCACAAAGCGTGACAGTAGAAAGGCTGAAGAGAAAGTGGACTGGGACGGCGAGGTAAGCGTCGCTTGCGAGACGGCATACTTTTTTTTCTGGCTCTCCTAACATTCCTGGAGTGGATACCTTGAAATGCTTCATAACGATCGCACATCGTTGGTCTTGAACTAATCCAGGTGGTACTATTTTCAGATAATATGTGTGCTTGCTGTTTTGTTTATTCCCCACAGGGGGAATATATGCGATCGACCGCGTGTCGGTCGGTCTGTCATCAAGAGCTTGTTAACAAGATAACTTAAAAACTCCTGCAAGAATTTTAATGAAACTTCGTATGTAGTTTCTATGCGAACAAGCACAGATCGATATTGTAAATTGGCCAGCTTCGTCTAAGGAAAATGAACCAGCTGCATTTGGAAAATTTCAGCTCTTGGTTGACTATTGATGGCCGTGTTTACTCATGGGGATGGGGGGAATATGTGGGCTGTGCACATTGCTCCAGTTTAACTTTCTGCGAGTACCACGTCCGTATGTATCTCTCGCGTGGTGTTTCGTGATGTAAGGAAGACAGCTGTTTGGTTTACTGTGACAGAAATCCAGGGCCGATGTTGTAGCTGTTTCGGCTTCGGAAGATGGTGCTTCGGAAGATTTGAAGCCGAATGTTTACACACAACATGAGTCCGGTTATGCAGGATCATTAGAAGACGGAGGCAGCCTGAAAACGCCAGAAATCGTCATCGATCCACCGAGCATGGGTACTGTAGCATTATCGTTCAAATTCCTCAACATGAATCGATGAAAAAGTGACTAAAGGACAGTATTGCAGCTTACGGTTGCCTTTACTGCTGAAAGAATTTTGAAGTAGAGAGCTATCATAGATGCTCATAAATGATCCATTGCCTTTCAGCTTCATGGATGGATACTGGGCATAATTACGTCAACGAGGATATTGTGAAGTGTCGTTGTTCGTTTGCACCACAGTAGCTGTAATTTATTCCCCACAGGGAATATATGCGATCGACCGCTTGTCGGTCTGTCGGTCGGTTTGTCATCAAGAGCTTGTTAGCACGATAACTTAAAAACTCTTGCAAGGATTTTAATGAAACTTGGTATGTAGCTTCTGTGGGAACAAACACAGATCAGTATTGTAAATGGGCCAGGTTCGTCCAAGGAAAATGGGCCAGCTGGAATTGGAAAATTTCAGCTCTTGATTGACTATTGATAGCCGTGTTTAAGTGATTGGGGGGGGGGGGGGTGGGGGGGGGGGGCTGTGGGGAATATGTGGGCTATGCACACTGCTGTAGTTAGGTATGCCAACAATTTGTTTGTGTGTGAAGGACTAGCGGAGGGAGACACGGATGGGGCTGCTGAGGCGCATGCAGAGAGCTCACTGGAGAAGGATGCGAGTGCTGACAAGGCGGCCGCGAAAAGCAAAGGTATCTGAAGTACTGAAATGCCTCTGCGCAAGTTGAAAATTCGAACAAAGGGGCGCTACAATGCCCTATGGCCTTTGGAAAAGGGGTTCTTTCTTTTTAATGAGTGTAAAAGGTGATTTACCCATTTTGAAATAAGAAAGGTGGTGCGAGTTTGTGATTATTAGCCTCGAGTTTTTATTGTGAGATAGGTGATTATTATAATATAATTTGTGAGGCAAAAATGTACTTGTATTTTAAAGCCGAATCGGTTTTTTTCTGCTTTTAGAAGAGAAAGACAAGAAGAAAGCGGAGAGGAAGGAAAGGGAGAAGAAAATGCGGGAACAGAACAGGCACCTGTACAAGCTTTCGCAGGATGCGGTGAAGATTTGCCGCGAGAGGCATGCCAAGGGAATCATGCATCCCTGGGTATACCAGATACTCATGCAGGTTCGACCTAGTGAAATCTCTTTGTGAGTAGGGCAGCTTCTGTTTTGGGAGATGGACAACGAAAAAATAGCGACACTTGCCATAATAATAGTAGTGATGCTTGGCCTGGGAAATTTGGATTAAGTCCAGCTTTACAGGTGTTAAAATACGCGTGTCTTTTGCTTGGTTTGAGAAATTTATCGCCTGGGTTTAAAAATTGGAAAATTACTTGAAACATGGGCCTCGGGGTATTGTAGACATATTGACATATTGTGATTAGATAGGCTGGTGGGTGCTATGTTTAAAAAATGTAGACAGCTGGGACTGCAATAAAAAAACAGCATTTTAAGCATCGCTGATCCGCTCGAGGCAGGAAAACCTACGGCCTGCACGAAAGGTTGTTGTCTGTCCCTGGCTTTATGCATTGTAATGCACCACCTTCTGGTGTCACCTTAGCGAGTCAACTAATTTGACTTTTTCAGCAAGAAATACGAATTGACACGACGCTGGAGGATGAAAACAGTCGGGAACTTCCGGCAGCTGTCGATTTGTTCCGTCCGATTAGACAGAGCGTTTACTCCATACTGTTCGACTATAACAAGAGAATGCTCATTTATAGAAATCAAACAAAAGAGGCCAAAGGTGAGTATTAGGATACTTGGGACGCTTAATATGAATTTATCTTCTTGATAGAAGTGGTTGGCCAGTGTGAAAAAATGATGTAAGTGTGAACTCTGTTTACAAAATAATAATAATTAAAAACGGATTTGAAAGTAGTAATTTAGCTTTGTAAGTAAGATTTTCAATGAAATTGAAGATGAGACAGGTGTGAAATGCATTGATTTGCTAAGCTGTTCTCTCTCAATAGAGGAAAATCAGTCCTTTTTATCTGATTGAAAGATCGCAGAGGAAGGAAACGTGAAAAGACTGGAAAAGGTTACGAAGTGGCTTCAAGCCCCTGGCTTTGGAACGTAGAAAAATGTTTCGTTTCTCTAACAGAGTGTCAAAAACCGGTGTTGGGAACTCTTTTTTTTTCACGATGTTGTGGCTTGCAGAGAGCCAAGAAACAAGAGAAGTACCCGACAAGCCCAGCGTTACCGTCAAGGAGTGGGTGGTGCCCCGAGGTGCCACCGGCCCTCAGGCCATCGACGTGGGCGCCGTCGAGCTCGAGTGGCTCGTACCGGGACTGCACAGGCTGTGGCTGGGCCAGATGATTGAGGACAAGAACCGGCGCCTGCGCGCCTTCCTCTCCTCGCTCAACAGCGACGTGCCGCTCATGCTCAACACGTCGTTCGTGCCGCAACACCTCATCGTGCTCTGCGCTGTCTTGAGGTGCGTACAGGTGCTTTGTGTTGCCTTGAGGTGCTTATATGTGCTCCGTGCTGTCTGGAAGTGTGTATAGAGGAGCACTGGGCAGAGAGAACACGGTGCTTAGTTGAGGCCTTTCTGACGGGTTCAGTTTAATTATTGCTAAAAAAATACGCTGATAAGCGCTTTTTCAGTGGCCTTACAGCACAATGTAAACTGAATTTGCAGCAACACAGAACTGGCTAATGTATTTCATTAAGTAATACAAGCGTCCCTTGTACTTATTGTTACTACATCGTATCGTTTTAAGTTTATTTTTATGACGTTTCCTATTTTTATTTTATGTATTTATTTATTTATTTATTTATTTATTTTTTGTTTTAGCTTCAGTAGAACCAACCTAGTTTAACCTCGCTGTTTTTTTTTTTTTTTTATTCAAGATACATAGTCAAGTTCCGGGATCAGCGAGTTTTGCGCAAGCACGAATTAGATGCATTCCTCTGCACTGCCGTGTCGCCTTTATTGCGTGATGTCGAGACCATGCAAGAAATGAAGGTACTGTATGGGGTTTACTTACTCATTTATTTAGCTGGTGGCGTGGCAGTAATATCTTGGCACTTGTTAGTCCAACAAACGAGAAAAGTGCCTGTTTCAAGTTCCTAAAAATATATTGCACTTACATGCGACTGCAGTGTGATGTATTTGTTTATTTTAGTTGCCAGCGCTAACTGCTCGTGGCGTGCAGCTGGGAAGTTTGTTCATGCGTGGTGTTGATCACGCTGTCTTTGTGAATGACGCGTGCGGCGCCCCCGTACCGTGGGGCATGACATGTCCGTGGAACTTCTTCGACGGCAAGCTATTCCACTTCAAGCTGCTAAAAGCTAATAACAATCCTCATCTCATTGATATCTGTGATGGACAGGTATGTTTCCAGATATTGTTTAAAAGGGTAAGATTGAAAAATGTTGACTTACAACCACGTGACAGTGAGACATCAAGTACAGCATATGTTTGTTATAACTTGTCAAATTTTCTCAGATCATGTTTAGTCAGAAGCCGAAAGTCAATTTAAACAATGTGTAAAATAGCGGTGACCTATTTTGAGGTGACGTAACAAATGAGAAAATGCTTTGCTGACAGATGGACCAAGTGATGCGTGTGGAGCGCATGCGCCAGGCCATCTTACAAGACGTGCCCCTGGACTTGGTCTTCGCCAAGCCTCCCCTGCCGCCCATGCCACAGCAGCAGGGCGGCTACATGCCGCCAGGCCAAAACATGCGGCCGGCGGGCGCCGGGCAGCATCCGCCAGGTAATGGCCGCGGTGGAAGAGGTGGTGGCGCCAGGGGGAGAGGGATTATTGGTTTGTACTCACGCTTTACTCTTTTTTATCTCATTTGATGTCATTTGTTTATTTCCTATTTCAAATTTAGGAACGACTTTGTTTTGTGTCTGCCCGTTACTTGACCTCATAAACCCTTCACAATCCTGTGAATTGGCCTTCCGAGAGTGCAAGAGGTTTCCCAGAAGTTCAGACCTCAAAACACTTTAGGACCACATATGAGGCATTTAGGCTCCAGTCGTTTTCATTCTTTTAATATAAATTATCAGTTAACTATTTCCTTAAATACTGTATTTTTGGTAGTATTTGACTGACTGTGGAAGATTTTTTATGTCAAAAAATTACACGTCAGATGCGTGCATAACCGAAGCAGTTTGTATTCAATACAATCCCGCCGTTCATGAAATTTTCCGAGTTACTGGAATTGCAATTCTGGGTCAGTCAGAACAGACATCAAGATTTTGCCTCAGTTTCAATTGCCTTTTAATAAATAAACAATACAGCAGAGGGGTTTCATGTCATGCCCTCTATGAAGAAACGGCCTGAAATGAATTATTACCTTTAAACTCTCAACGTCCAATTTTGAGGCCTAAATGTAGTGAATTCGATGAGCTCTGAACGCCTGAGACTCAGTCTTTTGGGGCCTAAATGTTCAGGTACCGTATAAGATCCTGCGCCCTTTCCCGAAGAAGTGCAAAATAACGTCGTTCCTATCGTATGATAGTGGTTGGAATCGATTATATAGCCGCATTCGATTAATCGAAATATTACCATAATCGACTCTTCCTCAAAATATGTAGTTTTTTTTATGCAGGGTAGTCGAAGGCTGTGTGAAAATCTTGGGTAATACAAGTTGAAAGAAGAGCATCACATAACGACCTTAGCCTTTGAGATCAGGGGTCACTAGGCAATTTCGAGGGGCCCTGATTGATCTTTTTCGGGCTCTTGCAAAAATCTTTTTTTCTAAATTGATTTGATTGCACCAATTTCATTGATATCCTTCGCCATGCAAAGTACGAAATACTACTACCTTTTAACAGCAAAAAAAAAAAAAAAAAGCTAAAAAAGTATCACTGAAGGGATATTGTCTTTATAGGGGCCTCAGGGCCCAAGTCGGAAATCCCAGGCCAATTTTAAGCCATACCTGAACCCCGTTAACTTTATTGAATGCTGTTTTTAACCGAAATGAGTTATTTAATCTTATATCTTCAACATTTTTGTCAGTTTGTCTCTAGAAATGTACGAGAAAAATCCTAGAACAAAACATCAAACTGTAAATAGAGACTGATATGGTATAACCAAAAACTTCAAGCATAAAAGTATGGATACAACACGAAAACAAAAAAGTGTGTCAATAAAACATAAATAAAATAACCTATTTTAAAAATTATTGGGCCCTGCAATTTAACGAACGTGTCATTATTAATTATGAAATTCTCAAAAATGTGAATAGATTTAATTCTAGATATAAATTAACATTGCTAGTGATAAGAATAAGAATTGACAAGGTTTTAAGGTTACTAAAATTAATTTTTGCCGCAAGTTAAGAAGTTTCACTTAATCGATTGGGCAGCAAAATAATCGATTTTGACCGGAACGATAAAATAATCGATTAGTGGATAATTGGCCCGACCATTCATAGTCTGTGAACGTTGCGTGTGCTTGCACAGGCCGTCGTTTCCACTGTTTCCGCGTATTTCAGTGTAAAAAATAATTTGAGTTTTGAATGAAAATGAAACTTTCTTATCCGCTGCAGGGCTATAGTGCCCTCCATCGATCGGCTTTAAACAAATTGGCACTTGAGTGCAATAATTGTTGTGTGATTGATTATCTGTGATTGCCCAGTGTCGCCCGATATTTCCTGATTGTTGTGGGTCGTATCGGTTACGGTTCATATCCCCCTTCCCGCACACCAACCCCCCCCCCCCCCCCCCCCTCCCTTCGCGCTTTCTTTGGTGTATTCAGTTACCTGCAGTGGCGTACGTGCTATTCGTTATTACTGTTATTACCTACTTTCACCTGCTTTCACCGAGAAACGTTGTTGATGATGAAAAAATGACGCATTTCTTTGTGATTTGTTGGGTTAACCTTGTTCTCGATGTAAAGTACTAAGGACGTTTGATAAAAAAAAAAAAGAGCAAACAAATCAAGGAATTCCCTTCCATTGTAAAATTGTAACTCTACTGGCCAGTCTCTCGTGAAGCAAGATTAGCTTTAAAATTATCAGATATTGACTTATTTTGAGTGAACAGAAAATATAAATGACCTGTATTATTGGCTTTGGGTTAACACTGCAATCTAATTGATCGATTACAAGGTCAATAATTTTTCAATTTTGACCGGAATGCAAAGTCCACAGATAATGCAGTTATTTGTAATCGGAGCGCCAGGTCAGTCGTGTAACAAAACATATATTGGCTTGGCCCAAAAGTCAACATTTTCTAACTGGTGAATAATACTTCGTGTTGACTGGGAATACGCAATCGTCTTCTAACTGTTGGTTGACTGTATGGTATACTTGCCTGATATACGTGTACATTACGTGGATTGTCTGCTTATGCATGCTTTTTTAACATTGTGCTACGCCATGGTTTCCCGGAAAAACCGCTCATTAAGGGCTTCAGGTGCTCTTACACCCCCTCCCCCCTCACAAAAGAAAAACAAACGAAAAAGGAAACAAAAACAAATAAATAATAAAAAATAAGATTAAAATAACAAAAAGTAATTGTAATGTTGATACTACCTAAATTTACAGAAAAAAAAAAATGCGCTTCAGGCTTAAAAGAACCGGAATCGCATCGGTTCTGTCTATTCTATTGCATGCGCAAGCAGGTCATGGACCGGGTCAAGTGGACGCCCGAGGGGGCCAGCTGCAGATCGCGGGCGTCGTTATCAGCAACTGGGGTCCCAACATGCCTGCACAGCAACAGAAGCAGCGCGGAAGCCGCGGCGACGCTCCGCCGCCCCAGGTCACATCCGTTGGCCCGCGCAGGTAAAAATCACAGACATCAACGTGCGGAATCGTAAACACAGTGACATGTGGAGTCGCAAATGATTTTTTTCGCCGTCTCTCGAAGTGTTCTCGCTTTGTCTTTAATGTTCTTGCATTAGCTTTGTTAATTTGTGACGTCTCACAATTTTCCCATAATTTGTGGTTGACAATTTCAAGTAAATCTCTGGGCGTAAAGTAAATGATTTGGCCCCTGAGAAGTTATTTTTGGTGGTCTGATTTCCTTAGGGGTGGCGGTCCTCGCGGAGTTGTGTCCAGCCCTGTCGCCAGGGGGCGAGGCATGCCCGGCAGACCAGGCGGCGGTATGCGCGGAGGCGCCATGTCTAGAGGACCGGTAAGGATGGCAATGGCCGGATTTGAACGTCAAATAGCCGTCAGTTCATTGTATACACAATACTGCCGAATTGATCGTGAAAATGTGGATAATTTAATGAATTGTTTGTACTCACGTAAGATTTCTCGCAGTGAATTCAGCCGGAGAGTGCCGTAAGTTTACAACACATTAACAGTTAATGCTCTTCCCCCACCACCACCAAGGGTACTCCCCTTAATTCCGGATAAATTATGAAATTATGGGTTCTCCAAACAGGCCTACTGTGTGATTTCAAGTGGGTTATCTAAATTATACCGCGTTTTTACCTTGTTCATAAATGCCTTGGAGAAAAAATACAATGATTTTTTTTGATACCGTAGTTTTATTGCCTGTAATTACCAGGGTCCCCGTGGATACCCGGGCGGTAACATGTACAACAACATGCGGGGCGGCTCATCGGGCCCCGGAGGCCCGGGGGGCTACCAGCAGCACCAGGCCGGCTACCATGCGCCCATGCGGGGCCGCGGGCCGCCCATGCAGGGCATGAACGGGCGCGGCGGCATGCAGAACGGCAGCGTGAGGGGTGGGCGCGGGGGTGTAGCGGGCAGCGGGCCTGTGACGACGGCGGCACCACCAAAGCCCGGCAGTGGTATGAAGGCGATCACACTTGAGCAGAGGACCAAGTCGCCCAGCGGTGGGCGCGGCAGGGGCTGCACGGTGGAGACGCAGCAAGAGTAAGTACCGCGATACTATTACGTCCCGAAGTATCCACACCCCCCCCCCCCCCTGCATTTGTGGATTCGAACAGGTGAGGGCAGTGGAAGTAAATGATCTATAACCATCTCCTCCGTAGGTGCGAAAACAAGGTAGTGATTCCCGGATATGAACAGATACAGTCCTTATACAGCCACCCCAAAGGCAATCCCAGATCTTATATGATTCAAGATGGAAGTTGATGACTCTTATAATCTGCTCATATTGGAAACACAGTAAATTCCCTTGGTTAATAAGATGTAAGTATTCTATAATGAAATTAACGGCAAGGCTGCGTGTAAATGGTTAGATTTTGATCGGCACTCCTGTCATTTTGCTTTACAGAGGAAGTAACGTGGTGTCTGTGAGCCAGTTGATTAAAGAGCAAAACTTGCAGCATTACAATGCGACGGCAGCTGCTGCTGCTGCATCACAGCTGCAGCAGCAGCAACACGCCCAGTCGAGCGCCGCCGCCGCTGCTGTAGCAGCCAGCCAGGCGCAGCAGCTGGCGGCGAGCCAGGCACAAGGCCAGCCGCACCAGATGAGCGGCCACATGATGAGCGTGAGCCACGGCATGGCCGCCACGCCGGTAAGCCTGAGTCAGGCACCACACATGCCTCCTGTCAGCCTCAACCACTCGCCCATGCCACCACCGCCGCCGCCTCACATGGGGCTCGGCCAGAGCCAGATGGCACACGGACAGTTACAGGGCCAGGGACAGATTAGCAGCCATGTGCAGGGCCTGCTGAGTGCCGCCCAGATGGCCAGCATGGCTATCTCCCCCGAGGTGACCCTCGGCCAGTCGGCACAGATGCCACAGCTTGCCCTCAATGGTCAGACAGACTTTGCACACTACGCTGCCGGCATGCCAACCGACCTGTCATCGCTCGGACCCAACGATCTCAGCATGATTAACCAGGTGAACCAGGAGTTCAGCATGCAGCACATGGGTGCCGGTGTCGAAAGGCATGAGCGTATGGGCGTGTTTGACATTAGCAGCGAACAGCCGTAAACAACCTTTGCTAGTCTATAGAAACGACCCCTCCCCCCCTCCCTCACTGAACGTTTCGTACATTTATGCAGAGTTGTGCTAAAAATCGTCAGTTAAAAGAATGAAGTGGCGAGAAGTGAAACAGTGGTTGAAATACAAGATTTGTGCTTAACTTGCCCTAAAATATTTAAATAGTATTAGGAAATGCTTAATGTGCATAAATGTACGAAAAGTTGCATGTAAACGTCATGGCCTTAAATCCAACCGAGGACTTTGAGTCAATCCCAACCTCTCCCTCACCAGCTCCCCCCCCCCACCCCCACCCCCTCCCCTCCATACCATCCAGTGCAAGAGCAATTCAGTGTACCCAGGTTGTCAGCCAGCCACCAGCGTGCTTTCGTTATGAACCTGCATTTTTATAAACGGATGGTTGACGCGCTAGTGAGATGAATCCGTTGATCAAATATTTGCTTAGAGCACTCCTAATGTCGAGAAATGCAGTGGAGTTTTTTTTTTGTAAATAGAATTTTACACAACACACTCAAGTTACTTATTTGTGGGTGTGTTTGCTATACTGGAAGAAAGGCGTTGGGAATGCTTTTTGTTGAAAGCAAAATGGCTTGGCCCGTGTGGTTTACTGGGAGAAGTATCGATCTGGCGATATGTAAATTTTTATCTGCAGTTAGAATTGCAAGGTTCATTTGCAGTTTCCGTTTAAAAGTGTTCAAAACGCCAGCTTGTGTACATTGAACGTTCACACTTGAATTTAAGCAATCATGCATGGTCAGTTGATGTTCTTTTTTTTTCTCCACCACCTCAATTTCCCCCCTGCCCTGTCACTTCGTCAGATTCGGCAGGAAACAAGGTAAGATGAGGGGGGTTCGGCTGCATGCACTTCTCTGCCATATCGCTTATGATATGTCATTCTAAATATATGCTATTTGTTTATTTACTTGTTATTGTTATTTAAAATGCATTGAGATGTGATACATGTGATTGAATTCATTCGCCATTGCCACACTAAGAACGGAGAATTCATGTGTCTGCTTCTCTTGAGGAACACGTAGAAGATTTAATTTGTTCCATTCTGTACAGGGCGGTCTATTGGATAAATGCAGAAAAGTCACGTATTATTTATGAAAAAAAAATGTGACTCGCTTTGCACAGAGTTTAGGGGTTGACAGGCTACCGTCTATACGTAATAATGAAAAGTGATTGTGAAATGTAGTAAACTGAACAAAAAATGTAAGAAGAGGTTATTAAATTGTCATTTTATGCCGGCAAAGGCGGAACCTTTATGCCTGAGACGGGGCCGGCAGGCCGGCAAATATGATGGCACACTTCAATGTATACTGTGTCTAAATCTGTGACAAGTGAACAAAAAAAGAGGCCCTGCTTCTGTAATCATCTTGATTTGTTTATCTATTGTTCCGTTCAGTCTGATAAGGTAGAGAATGTGTAAAGCAAACTGTGAACATTATAAGGAGGAAGAAGTTAACCGCTTTTCCTTTTATCTTGGAGTTCGAGTAAAAATATTGAATAGTTTCGTTTTAATCGACCCGTTTGCTTCACTGTATGCCGGATGTCGTCATTCGTTCATATAATGGTACGGCCTCGGTTTTCTATATTCGAAGTTTTTGGATAAATAAATGATTTAATGTACAAGAGAAACGAAGCTCGACTCCATATATGTTGTCTTTAAGATAGGTTAAGGGAAGCGCGTTGCTGCGTACTTAATCTGCATTTAGGAAAACTTTGTGCTATTTTTGCCTGAAACTGGAGGCGTCGTCTGCGCCTTATGTGAAATGTTCGCTGATGTAAAGGACATCTATATATATATATATATTAAAATGGCGCCCGATGCAAAGGGAATTGACAGAGCATCACATGATGACAGTGTCACAGAAATACGTAATGAATAGATGAATAAATACAGAAAAACCAGTTTGTGGGCTGTTGTTCAGCAAGCCCACGCGTAAGATCGAATAGGTTTTGCAAGTGTTTATGTTTAGTACATGAATGCATGGCATCCCAGGCATTGTGACTTTTAACATCGATTTTGGGACGTACAGATTTTGTCCATGGGTTGCGGCAGGAGAAAAAACACGCGTTTATTCCTTTGAACTTGAACGTCTGGACAACGCCCCTGACGTCGAAAATTCGGAGCCCTGGTTTGCACCCGTAAAAACAGACTTTTTCTATTGTTTAATGTGCTGTGACAAATACAGCGCTGAATGGAACGCTCATTGTAAATATTAAAATGTTATAACCAGTTGCAAATGCAGTTACAATTTATCCTGTAAATAGGGAAAGAAAATATTCATAAAATGTTTGAAATATATTTAATGGGAGCTTTGCCTCTCGGTTATCTTTCTTTAATGATGTCTTTCTCACATGTATGTGTAGAAGTAAAAACGAACTTTGGTGGCAATGCCCCGTTCGTATTTCGTGAAAATAAACTAAAACAGGCTGGCAAAGCGAACAGGCCTGTGGTCTTCCTTGTCAGATCTATGTATTTGGGTCAAGGTCAGGTTTTTTACTTGCACCCCTTCTTCCCCTTCCACGTAAGGTTTTCGCCAGACTTGTGCGAAAAAGCGATTGTGAACATTATTCTGAGCTTCTTCCCTCGGCGTTCTTTGTTGAATCCAGTGCAATTTAATGGGGTCTACTTTCTCTCATCTGACGCAGTCGCCGCTCAGCGATCTTATTCAGGTGGAATGCGTCGAGAGATAATACCACAATTTCGCTGATCGCAACGATTGATTATTGATTTATTTCGAACCATTTTATACTTCTGAGTGCACACAATCATGTTGGGTTCTTTCATACAACAATGTGTTATTTCGGTACGCGCGCCGGTGTGTAAAAAACAAAACTGATGCAAAATAGTTACCAAGCCTTGTACCAAATACCATATTTCTGAACGAGCAAGTACCGCCTATTAGAAAGTTGAACTATTACGGCCGTCAGGCAGTAACGTTTTGAAAAGAACAATGTCCTTGAAAAGATAAAAGACTTTTGAATGCAAGGATATTGAAGCCGTATAAAAAAACATGCGCGTGATGCGCGCGCAGGTAAAATAACGCGAGAATCTACGAGAAGTGCGGATGACTGATAGACGCCTGAGCGTTCAGTCAAGGCAGGTTTTAAGATAAAAACAAAAACACTCACATGGCAGGTCTGCCGAAATGCGAGAGGATTAAAAAAAGGTGCGGTAACGGCGGAAGTCGGAAGTTACGCGCAATGTGTTTTATTTGAAAATACATCGAATGTATTGTGTTCAGTGCAGGAGACAAAGTTAAAAAAAGGCTAAAAGTGAGCCAGGAGGAAAATTCAAGTGTACGTCTTTGTGTGACGGTTTGGTGGCTGAATGAGGACACACTGATTTAGGGATAGTTACACGTACAGAAAATATCGTGAGCTAAATACTCCTGTTACTGTTGTTGTTCTTTTGTTAAAATTAAAGCGAAAGCACGGACTTTTGGAAACGTTTTGTTGATCTTGCGGAACATTCAGCATGTTGTGGTTCTGTAATACGAGTACTGGATAATCTAGAAAAGAAAGGCGAAAGCGGGATAATTGAAGACAATCTGAACCAAAAGAGAGAAAAAAATGAAAACATTAGAACGCGTCACTAATGTGTATGTACAGTTGTTAAGTACAATGTAGAATTTATGTAATGTTCATTGGTTGGTAATAGTTGCTATTTTAACGAGTTTCTAGGATACATTTTAAGGGATATGTCTTTTCGAAATGAAATTTCTTTGATTGAAGATCATTTGCGAGGAATTTTGTGTTTTCAATGTCGGTAAGATTTTAACTTTGTGTTTAATTCGTTCCTTCATTAACTTGGGCCAGAAAGAAAAAAACAGCATTGCTTCTCATTCGCTGAGTGGTTGAAAGGAAATTTAAAAAGTGACCCAGCCGTTTCTGCGAAATTTCAAGTGAAAGAAAAAGAATGGGCGGCCTGGCTGTAACACTAAAAGCAAATCATTGTGATCTGAAAGTTAGAAAAAGGTGGCGAAATTGTCTCTTTTGCGAAAGCTTTTATCGTGAAGCTTTGTGCTGTCGCTGTCAGCGTTCACATTTTCTCCGAGGAAAAGTTGAAATGTACAGAATGATGGCTTTCACATTAGTTCCGTAAGTTTTATGCAAAACAAACGCATCATTTATGATGTAAGATCATAGTAGATTTCGCAGTCTTTGAAAAATTTCAGTTTCGATTACCGAGGATTTGATATGATATGCAAAAAAAAAAAAATAAAAAAAAAATAATAATAATAATAATAGTAATAAAATAGAGAGAAATAACGGAAACATTTTCAAAAATAGAATTCGGCCGGGCAAAAACGAACATCACCGACTAGCTTAATTATCTTTTAACTTGTTGGATGAGAAATAAAATTTTTCTTCCTGGCATTGTTAGGAAAGAATATTTGTATTAATCTAAAAACACGGTAAAGTTACATCTACAACTTAAAACCTTTCGTAAAATGCGCTCTGGGTTCTCTTTGGGTTTCTGATTTGCGAAAATGCTGCTTTTGAGTGAAAGCTAAAAGAGTGAAAGCCGTTGAAATAAATGAAATTAAAGCAAAGCTAAAAGAATTTTTCAAACAATGACAAACAAGAGGATGTTTTCTGCTTTCTATCGATAAACAAAGTTCGTATTGCAAATATTGAACATTTTATTTTACAAATTTCTGTCGAATAATGGTGAAAAGTCAGTCTTGGGAATGAAAGCCGGTGATCACGTGAACTCGCCGGTCAGTCCTAGGAATGAAAGCCGGTGATCACGTGAACTCGCCGGTCAGTCCTAGGAATGAAAGCCGGTGATCACGTGAACTCGCCGGTCAGTCCTAGGAATGAAAGCCGGTGATCACGTGAACTCACCGGTCAGTCCTAGGAATGAAAGCCGGTGATCACGTGAACTCGCTAATCAGTCATAGGAATGAAAGCCGGTGATCACGTGAACTTACCGGTCAGTCCTAGGAATGAAAGCGGGTGATCACGTGAACTCATCGGTCAGTCCTAGGAATGAAAGCCGGTGATCACGTGAACTCGCCAATCAGTCATAGGAATGAAAGCCGGTGATCACGTGTACTCGCCGGTCAGTCCCAGAGATGAAAGCCGGTGATCACGTGAACTCGCCGGTCAGTGGTTAATTTACTCCTGTATCCGAAATTCCACTAAAAATTCAAAGGAGGATGTTTGGTAGAAGGTTATTTGAAATTTCAAAAAAAAGTTCAATTTGGATTTGTATGATAATGTAGTCGTCTGATTTTTGTGCGCTAATAAACCGCTAATTCAATGTAATAGGTGAAAAATAGAACCAAAAAACTACGTTTGCTGAAAGGGTTGTTTTTTTGGGTTGAACGTTTTGGTTTTGTTTATGTTTGGGCACCACATGCGGGGATAAATTTGTGAAAAAAAAATTATTTGAAGATTTAAGCATTCACCTATTACAGTCTGTAGATAACTTGAAGCATTATAACGATAGCTAGTTGTTTGAAATGTTTACTACATTTATTGCTTATATGCCTTGTGCGCTTGATACTTTTTAGACTAAATAAAGTACAAAGTATTCCTCAACTATTTAAAAAAAGGTAAAACGGGCGAAACTGGAACGGCCATTTTTGTTTAGAAAATTAAGCAGGACAGTATGTGCAGTGAAACCTCGTTATGGCGGCATGGCTGGAAACGCTGACGGTTACTATAACCCTTATGTCACTAGCCAACACATGTCGAGGACTATACTTGCCCAGGTACATGAAAAAATATGTCGTCGCTAGTGTGTTGTCGTTACTGACGATGTTGTTATACCTTGGTAATGCTGCATTGGCTGTTGGTGGAAGATTCGGAGTCGCACACTGACTAAGTGGTTATCTGTAAAGCAAAATCATGCAACGTAAAGATGGAGACAAACCGGAAGTGACTGTTGGTGGAGTGACTCGCTGTGGATCTTCCGCAAACGGCGGCCTATCCCTGTGACCCCTTTCGAGTGTATCTTGGAGCACATGTTTATATATCTGACATGCTGTGTCCAGTTCTTTGTTTACCAGTAACCTTTAGCCTGACATAGTGGTGCTTTTTGCAAGGCCAAACCCTCTAGAGAGTCCCGAAAAAATTTGTATCGTTCAGTTATTTTTCACTAATCAGTGAGGAAGAAAAATGGGAGGCAAAATTCTACGCGGTTTCAAATTCCGCAAAACTTGACCAACAGCAAATCTCTGCGGCGGTAAAGTCCGTTGTGTGTAACACTTCCTTGTTCCGCCGACCCATTGGACTCGATGCTTAGTGCAGTACACAAGACTGCTTAACATCCACCAGCTTTGTGCTTATACATAACAGATCTCTCCAGGGGTCGTGTTAAATCACACAGGTGAATGGGGGGTGGGGGGGGGGGGGGTGGAGAGGGTTTGGCTTTATGGGCGTTCACTGTTTATGTGGTCGTTATTGCTTAAGCTACGGACCTGTATTATATAATCACGGTGAAACTTCGTGTTCGAGGAGTCGGTAAGGGACACGCGGTGTTGACTTTTAAAAATTGAAATCGTTAGAGCTCGAATGCTCGCGACAACTTCTCAACAATCCCAGATAGCTCGAGGGAAAAAAACGAGGTTTCCACTGCTTCCGGTGCACTCAGTGTTTTGTGTTTCATATTGCTACATGTAAGTCAACCATGTTATTATTTTTCCCTTTTCTTGTTATGTAAATTTAAGCTCTTAGTAATGTATGCACTGTAAGCTAGAGTTTTTTTAGTAGAAGGACAAAAATAGAGTAAAAACCATCACGCGTGTTGTAGAATTTTTAACGTGCATCAAATATTAAATCTAGTGTTATCTTGAAGTATTTTGAAGGGAACTTTCTAATCAAACATTACTTACTTAAATTGTTTTAGTGACCCAAGTTTACTATTGGCAAGTGTTTATAATTATTTGCCCTTTTCATGTTAAATATAAGTATATCTTAAAAGGAACAAAATGTGTAGCTGTCTATAACAACGTCACTCACTCGTTAAATGACGATTAGGGTTTAACTCCAGTGTAACATCAGTGAAATTTCTTTAAATTTTCCGAGTCAAAATTACTGTTGGTATGTTTTTTTCTGTTTTTGTGTTTTTTTTTTTTGTTTTTTTCGGTGAAGTAGCATAACCAGATGAGCAATATGAACTACTTTTTCACTCCCAGAATGAATTTGTGTATTCGGAGGTGTAGTTAAATTGGAATAATTTAAGAGGCTGTCCGAAATGCACACAAACTGTTTCGAAATCCGAAAGAATAATAGCCAGTTTAATTTTAGAGTTTCTTGACTAATTTGAAAGTTTTAAGTTTGACGCATCCATTAACAGGTGCTACGCTATGTCCGCAATAAATATACCAGTTACACATCGGAGTGAAAAAAAAAATGTTTATCATTGTGTCAGTTGGTCCATACTACCACCATTGGATTATAAAGGTAAAATAGATAATAAACACGAGAAATTGTTATCTCTGCTTCAGTGTGGCATGGGGAGAAGTGAAATAAATGTTGTTAGATAAAGGCCAGGCTCTTGTTTTTTGCCGTAAGTAATCCAGACTATGTAATCCAATCTTGGCACCTCTTAACACCGCCTTAAAATATTGGAAAAGTGTCTTAAGAGACCAATGATAAATTTGACAAAAAAATATTTTGTAGACATCCGAGAGGCACAATAGTACAAGTTTATTTTTAGAACTGGATCCAGTCATAACAGTACCAAGGGAATTCCCAAAAACCAAACAAATGCATTCACAGACATTATTTTCCTGTATAATTTTTGTATTCTCTTTGAAAATTAGAACATTTTTCCTCCAGTGCACGCTAGTCCAATTCTATCACATTTTTGGCACTTTTTTGCTCTGATTTATGCGCATTTTTAGCCCCCAGCCAAATTTTGGCTGAGGGTTATTGCTATCGGTTAGTCCGCCCGTCCGTCCGTTAACATTTGGGGTGCTGTGTTTTGTACGCACCAAAAACGTTAAGTTTCCGTGGTCGGATCGTTTTCAGATTTAACTCAGTGAAAGAATATATATTAAAGGTGTGCAATATCAAGGTTTCAGTTTGATCGACCCAAAATAGTCGAAATTATGGCCTTCTGAATTTAAAGGGAAATGCGGGTATCTCACCTACAATTCACATTTCCTTCATACTTTCACAGTTTAATGTTTGGAGGGTATACATTGAAAAATTGAAAAGAAAAAGGGGGGTCACCGATATTATAAGAGAAATAAACACACTGAAAGGTCGCATACTTTTTTTACTATAGAAACCATTGGGAAAACCAAGAAATTTCAATCAAAATGCAAAATTCACACATAATCGCAATTGACAATTGCCTCATTTTTTCCCTGTTTGAAGAACATGCCATACGAAATGTTTTAAGCAAATAAAAAATATATGTCACCGTATCAATAAGAGAATTATACAATCGTTTTGATAAAATCCCATTGACTCAATGGATAAGTGGTGAAAACAGTGTAATATGATTTTAATGGACAAAAAATCAACATAGGCCCGTCTAGGAACAAAATATCAATACAGACCATTTCTGGACACGACCCTTTTTGTCTTTGAAAAGAATTTTTCGATCTGGACGGATTTAGTAGTTATTTATACTGTGTAAACATGGATTCAAACTCGGCGATATTCAATGTAATGCGCATTTCGATCGCTAGATGGCGCAGAGATACCCGCATTTCCCTTTAAGCAATTTTTCGTGTATTGCACGGTCTTACAGGCGATTTTATACGCATCACTTGGACGTGTACGCTTTGATATAAAGCTATGAAACCTTATACAGTGAAAGAATGTATATTGAAGATGTGCAGCATCAATGTTTCAGTTTGATGGACCAAAAATTGTTGAAATTATTGCCCTCTGAATTTGGGCAATTTTTCGTGTATTGCACTGTCATACAGGCGACTTTGTACGCATCACTTGGATATGAACGGTTTGATATAAGGCGTTGATACCTTACATAGTGAAAGAATATACATTTAAAATGTGCGACGTCAAGGTTTGAGTGTGATGTCACAAAGAATCGTGTGACGTGCCATCCCATAACTGCATATCAGTTTCAATCCCGAATTGGCTGGCATCTCTGATGCCTATGTTTTATTTTTGGCGAATTGGTGAAATCCGAAAATTTGCTATGTTTTCGCCAAAAATAATTTTTGTGTATAATTTTTGTATTCTATTCACACGCTCTACGTGGATGATCGTGTCTCTCAAACTATAGCTTTTTTCTTTTGCAGAAACAATTCTCATTCGCTAAATATTGGCCCAATGGTGCCATTAAAATTTGCTTTGGGAGCCAATTTCAAAAAGCTTTCATATTGTTGGTGGGATTCTTTCAAATTCTGGGGGAATGTCCCCTTCTAGCCTTTTCTAGAAACATTATTTTTTAGTCCCCCGCCGGGGGACTAGTCTTCGGGTCTGTCTGTCCGTCTGTCGACACCTTTTTTAACACACTCAAACCTACATTTTTCGACCGATTGTTGAGATATTCAATATATGGGTAGTACTGGAACGAACAAGGATCGGTAATGTAAATGAGCCATGTGGGCCCAAGGACATTGGCTCAGCTGAACTTCACTCATTTTCCCAATCCTTACTCAGTTAAATGAGTTTGTTAACTCACTCAAGCCTACATTTCTGCATCGATTGTGGAAATCTTTTACATATAGGAAGTACTGGAACCAACAAAGGTCGGTATTGTAAATGAGCCCTGTCGGCCCAAGGACATTGGCCCAGCTGAACTTCAGAAATTTTCACAACCCTTACATACTGGAATGAGTTTGTTAAAACACTCAAGCCTACACTTCTGCATCGATTTATAAGATATCTTAACTGTAAGTAGTATTGGAACCAACAAGGTTTGGTATAAGTAGTATTGGAAACAACAAGTGTTGGTATTGTAAATGAGCCATGTCGGCCCAAAGACATTGGCTCAGCTGAACTTCACAAATTTTCCCAATCCTCACTCATTTGAATGAGTGTCATCACACTCAAGTCTACATTTCTGGATCGATTGTTGGAATCTTCAACGTACAGGAAGTACTGGAACCAATTAAGGTCGGTATTGTAAATGAGCCCTGTCGGCTTAAGGACATTGGCCTAGCTGAACTTTAGAAATTTTCACAACCCTTACATACTGGAATGAGTTTTTTAACACACTCAAGCCTACATTTCTGCATTGATTTATAACATATCTTAACTATAAGTAGTATTGGAACCAACAAGGTTTGGTATTGTAAATGAGCCATGTCGGCCCAAGGACATTGGCCCAGCTGAACTTTAAAAATTTACACAGTCTTTGAGCACTTGAGTGAGTTAACACCATGAAGCCAACATTTTTTAATCGATTGTCCAAAATATTTTACATATACGTAATGTGGGTGATAACAAGGTTTAGTCTTATAAATGAGATAGGTCGGTCCAAGGACATTGACCCAAAAAAATTACACATTTCTTGAGCACTTGAGTTTGTTAACACACTCAAGCTTACATTTCTTGATCGATTGTCAAAATATTTTACATATAGGCAGTATAGGTTCTGACAAGAATTGGTATTGTAAATGAGTCACGTCTGCCCGAGGGCATTGGCCCAGCTTAACTTTGAAAATTCACACAGTCTTTGAGCACTTGAGTGAGTTTGTTAACATATATTCCTGAACATGATACGAATTGCTTGAGGGTTGTAGTCGAACCTAACAAAATCAAATACAGCGGTTGTACGCGGGGGACATAGTTTCACTGACGTACTTGTTGCCTCAGAAACTGGTTAAATGGCGGCATTTAAAACATTGCAGCCAATTTTCAAAATATTTTTTTGACGGCAGTTTTGATCGAAGTGCTTTCAAAGTTTGAATGAATGCACTAAAGAAACAGTCATTTCTTCAAAATGCACCCTTCCGGCGAGCCACCAAAAGTTGGCGAAAAGGCAGCATTTAAAAATAAAATTGGAGCCAGTTTTCAAAAAGCTTTCTCTGCCATAGTTATTATCAGGTTCACTATATTGCCGACGTAGAGGGAAACATTTAGTTTTTTTATGGAATGCCATTTTCACATTTATTAGGGAATTATTGAATATATACAATTAATTTTAGCTATCTGAAATTGTATTTTGATATCTCTAAATGAATTCCTGATCTCAAAAAATAATTTTTGATATCAGTAAATATTTAGAGATATCAAGAAATATTTATTGATATATCAATAATTCATTTACCTTTTATTGATATCAAAAATTTATTTCAGCTATCATTATTTCAGAATGAAACGTTTTTAATTTGTATTTTGAAATCTGGAAATGATTTTTTGATCTCAAAAATTTATTTTTGATATAAAAATACCAGTCTATTTTTAAAATAAAAAATCAGAAACACATATCTGTAAATTAATATCGACTGGTCTTGTATACAGAAATTTTCTTTAAATTTTTACTGTACAAAAAAGAAGCAATTCTTGAGATCAAAAAGTGTGTTCTTATTATTGATCTCAGTAATTCTCGTTTTCATCCCCAAAATTTAATTGACGATTCGTTATATTTTATGTAAATGTCTGTCTCCCTTAAGATATTTTAAGTTTGTAAAATTGATTTTTGGATCTCAAAATTAAATTTTCGCCATTTAAAATTCAATTAATGATAGCAAAATAAAAATTATTAAGATCTACATTGATTTCTTGATATCTTTAATTATATTTTGATATCAAAAATAAGCATTCAATGTTAAAACGGCATTCCATAGTTTTTGTTTATTCTGCATGTGTATGTAGTGCTTGCCTGTTCTAAACACCCGATTTTTTAAGAGGATAACTGTCGAACGACAAGATGTATCAGCTTCAAACTTGTTGAGATTATGCCTAGGTGGGCCCACCGGTTGTATTTGTTGCATATTGGGCAAAGCGTGACGTCATAGAACGTCGAAATGTCAAACATGAACCATCACTAACTTCATAACGGAAGTCGGATTAGCTTCAAACTTAATCCGACTTCCGCAGGATAATGCCTTGGGTGGGTGCAACGGTTCAGAGTGTATTTGGCTTATATACAGGTTTGCCACTGTAAGGACTCTAAAGACAGGCGTTGGTTAAGAGGTATCTTGGCGATTTTGATCTATGCCATCAAGATTCCAAGGAAGAAATTGATCATTATCTCGAAACCCCCTCTCTCTCTCTCTCTCTCTCTCTCTCTCTCTCTCTCTCTCTCTCTCTCTCTCTATATATATATATATATATATATATATATATATATATATATATATATATATTTATTATATATATATATAAGCTAAAAGGCGTTACATGGAAACGTATCTCAATCGTTAGCTGCCTTTTATCTAAAAACGGTGAGCTTATCTTCGACTTTTCAAAGTTGTGACTAAAACGTCATGGAAGCTTGGAGTAGTTACTTCCGTGGTTACTCTTCCAAAAGAAATTGTAGTAAGGGCAAACAATTGTTTTCTTGTGTTTGTAGGCCTCTGAAAGAAAAATCGCTTCCATGTATATTTTCAGGGTTGACGAATGAAGCTACATCAGCTATGTTTAAATCATTGTTATTAAAACACAACGATAACGAGGATGGTTCATCTTACTTTGCTCAATGCCTAACGTTTAAGGCCTAGTGCCTAAATACATTCTGCAAACCTCGCAAAATATATTTAGAAGCCCTGTCACCAGATTCACTATGAACTGACTGAGATAATGGAATGAAATGATGGTTAGTTGGTCTGGTACTCCACAAGCTCCGGAGCTCGAATCCGGACTGGGGTGGTAAACATGGCATTGAATTTCGTTCCATTTACCTCATCTAGGCGAATGCAGTGGGTCAATTAGGTTTTCTCATCTTTAAAAATTCACAATGAATGGACATGTTATTTGCAACATTTTCCGTGAATGTTTTATATATCTGTTTAAAATTTCATAAAATCCAGTATAATAAAATACATTGTCCCAACGTCAAAGCTTCGTAAAAATGCTATTAAAGCAATTGGATGTTCCTTTCAGACTGCAAACCCTTTGGCGTTCCTGCATCACAACGTCCCAAAAACGAATCTCCTACCTTAAAAGGACGCCGCATGACGTTTCAAAATGTCGGAAAAAGCTTGAGTGTAGCAACATCGTTTCGACGTTACTCCATTAGATCTGAAAACACCCAGTAAATATTCAGACGTCGAACCAACATCGATTTCAAGTTGCTAACCAAACCGAAAAATCACATCTAGGGATAGTTTAGTTTTGACTTGTCTGATCAACGCCTTTAACGCAACGCTAAACAGACATTGCATAAGCAATCTTGTTGGGTATTGTTTACCCCAGTTTTCCCGACATTTAATCAGCATATTTGAGCATTATTCTATCGCTTACGTCTTTGGGACAAGAATTTTCGGCCTTTCTTTTTGAACAAAATATGAAAACTGACTTTGACGGAAGGGTGATCACGACACCTATGATTGTCACTGTCTGGATCTCAGTTATAGTTTACTATTTTTCCGACGTCTTTACAACATTGATTAGGCGCCGGATAATCAACGCCTGAACAGCGTTGGTTATTCAACATCTATTCAATGCTATGCGAAAGACGTTGATTAGATGTTCTATGGTCGCAATCACAACCACATCCGGTATTGCAATATATGCATATATGCATTTTTACGAATATTTTTCAAAAGCAGAGAAAAAAAACACTTTCGCGCTTCTTAAGTTTTTCCATTGTTCACCCTCATGCTGGCCTCTTGTTGAGAAGACATGTCATGGCTTTCATTTCTGATGAGCGATAACATTATTTGGATATCACTTGGTTCTGATCCACGCATCTTTACAACCTCCATTTTCTGACCTCTATACAATTTTCCGACGCTTATTCAGTGTATACCAACGCTCGACAGAAGTCAAGGATAGCGGATGTTTGGTCGGAACGCTACACTGCGTTTATAACAACGTTTGACAGAAGTCGAGGATAGCGGATGTGTGGTCGCAACGCTGCATTGTTTAAGTCACCAGGCCTCTCATATTCCCTTGCCGACATCTCACGTATCAGCTCTTAAGGCATTAATTGGTGTCCTATGTTTAAACATTGTATTTCTGGTATAATTATGCTGTTGGTATGCTTTTACTAAAGTGTACTTATTTTGTCAACCCCTCTATACAATTCTTTTTAATAGTCTAAGATTAATTATAATATGTTTGCATACAAACGCTGTACGAACGATGTTGTTAGGAAAATGTAATAATTGCACTACTGAAAAGGAATTTTGAACGCAACATTTGATGGTAATGTCTGACAATTAACCTTTTCTCTGTTTCTTTCAATAGCATAATTTTTTGGTTTGTATTGCTTTTTTTAAACATAATTCGAGGATAATTGCTCTGTATACGTGTTGTAATTTGTTATGCCATTGATTTTCTAATATCGCAGTCTGCAGTCTTACTTTTACGCAGTGTGATGTTAGCTGGGCTGGTGATAAGTTCACAGTATTGATGCTCGCTGTAAAACGGAAACATAACAATCTTTGGTCTATCATTCAAATGTTTGCATTAAGGGTCACATTACAGATTAAAACTGCTCCTATGAGAAAAATAATGACCACTATTTAAATTAATTATAGAATTTTTTCAGTGTTGAGAACTAAATGCTTAATTATACCGCGAAATATCAACAGCACCAATTGCGAAGAAGGAAGGCACTTATACTCGCGACGCAACAAGAAGTAGCTGATGTAGTAATTACCTTACTCCGACATCCCAAGGTAAGTGGCAATGTTTCCAAAGTTTAAGTGTAATTCAGTCCTTTCATAGCAAGTATAGTCGTAACAGAAAAATAATGAATCCAGTTTAACACAACAAAATAAATACTAGCGACGATACTAGCGACGCCAAAATTATTTATATAAGCGATAAAGAAATGGAGTTAAAACATTTATTCTAGCTTGATTTAAAGACAACTTTACTATTCATAAATAATAAATAGTTCTGTCATGTCACACACTGCTGCTGGTATAGACAATAGAGGTGGAACACAGCACTAACTGTATTTAGACACAGTAGTTAAATATTTCGAAAGCATTAGCATTGACCCCAGCAGTAGACATAAATGTGCCAAATAAGAACCTCGCTTTGGCTGTAAATAGCTCATCTGTTGAAGTAGTTGAAGTTTTGCCACATTATTGAGCAGACCCAAACAACAGTGCACTGAGTGACGAGTCCGATTTGCACATTGCTGTACGGATACGCTCTTTAGCCAAATGTGCTTTGCTAATATGCAATAGAGCTAAAACTAACGTGATGTTTAAAAATTTTATCCCTTTTCAGAATCCACTGCTGTATCGTTCGCATCCAAAAATCATCCAGTGTCTGTTAAATCACACTGTGCTTTCTCGGTTAGCATTACTAAATACTCTAAATTTTTAGAGTATAATTTAATGATGTTTAAACTATTAAAGTATTAAACTACATGTGGCAAGATGACATGCGGTACTGACTTTTTGTCAGGTAATTATTTTAGATTCAAAACAATATTTAACCACTGCTATTAACCTAGCAGATGATAATGGAATAAAACAATAAAACTTATGAAAAAGATTGGCCAGATTACCTCACATGGCGTGAACAACACAGCGAATCTTAGTACATACAAATACTTGCGCATATATCAGCATGTTTGTTAGAGATCGATGAAATAAGTAGAAATGCGGTGTTTCGGTTGAATGGAAATCACAAATGGTAAAACTAGGTATTCTGTGGTTTGTAAGCACATGTCAATAAAGAAGTGTCTCACCACATCCCGCACAAACTTCTATCACATCCGTATGCAATACTATCACCTGAACGGACAAATTAAGCTAAATTACATATTTTTCGTTTGCAATCTTTAATTCAAATGTTTCAAGAGATCTTAAAAACTTTCCTTTGTAAACTCTATTATAGCGTTCAGCTATATTTTAGCGATCATATATAAGTCTTATATATGACCACTGAATGTACTTCTTACAGACCATTTTACGCTATTTTATCATGATTATGATTTTTCGACCCTTATGAATTTGCCAGGATATTTTAAAGTCAGACTGATGTCCCACGAAAAACTTTTTCGTTAAGGCTTCTACTCTTGCAAGCCAAGACAAAACAATCTTTGTCGTTTATTTTTAGAAACCACCTGCCTTCTCTCTATCACCAGTTCCAGTAGAAGTTAAGAAAATATAAGTAAACCGGAGGAACAGAAAAACTGCGTTTTAAATCTTATCATTGAGCCAAATGAACAATTTACAAAGAGACATATATCTTGTACAAAACTCCACGATTATGCAGCTGTATTCAGATTAAGTAAAAGTGAGTATTAACGAAGGTACCATAGTTACATTTCTATGGTACCTTCGTTACATTTCTATGGTTACATGAACCAGCTGTCATATGGCTTCTTACCGAGAGCCATACTATCACCACGCTTGCAAATAGCAACCTTAGTTTTACACATAAGCATATCGAAATATACAACAAGGGATCCTCATTTGCCAGTGTCTGTGATAGAGATGGCTTTGTAGCAACAGCTAACCTATCAGCCGGATTTTACGAATTCCTTGAAGCCGCTCTTGAGATTTCTGACAAGAACAAAGTACTACGTCTACTTTTCCTTCCAAAAACATTATTTCAATAAGATATCACTGATTAAAGTTTTCTGGAAAGGAATTCACTGCCATGATTTTACCGTTAAGACGAACATTGTTCTGGCAATTCTTCCTGAACCATTACATTTTACCCCTACATTCCATGTACACCATTTGGAAATTATTGGGTGTATCACTTGGTGATAAGGGTAATGGACATTTTATCTTTTGGCACTGATGTTAAAGTATCATGAAAGAGTTTGCCCGAGCATATTAGGGAGGGACAAATCCTGGCAAAGATTATAGAGATGCACGGCATGCTGACCATTCAAGAAACTGCCTGTCAATGAGTGGATGACTTACTGCCCAGATAAGACTAGAAAGTTGCTTCAACAGTTTCAAGTGATGGAAACATATTTTTGGACAGTTGCTCAAAAGAGCATTGGGTAAGAGATATCTACGCCAAAGCAGATTTCTTGAGAACAGCGTCATTCCTCAATTTTACACTCCGGATGACAACAGCTGTGGTGTGTTCAAATTTTTACAGACCAGTGGCTGAACCGGAGCGGTGTTGCCAACAGCATCAGATGCTGGCTTATCATGTCAAGCCATGTTCTTCCTTGATACAGCTATTTGTTCATTCCATGCTCAAGAGAAAGTAAATGTCATGGTGCAAGTGTCTAATACAGATGGAACGGCTTAAACATTTCAACTGCAAGCCATTCACATGTGAATTGGTTTTGGTGTTACAGAATGTACTCAATGGTATTTCCTGAAATTAGTTTCCGAAAGTTTCGGTAGATATAATCGAAAGAAAGAGAGGTAGCGGAAAGAGAAATATCGAAATTCCCAAAAATTGTAATTGTCATCCAGCTTAAAATTCAAAACCATTTCTAAAAATTGCGATTTTTCTAAAATAAAATTGTTTGTAAGAAATACAAATACAATGTACAAGAAAATAATTAAAACAGCCTTCTATATAATCGATATATGTTGCTTGAAAATACTAAAAAGCTGTAAGTGAAGATCTATTTGTAGCAAAAATGCGATGTTTGTGTTGTCTTATAAAAATGCAATGGCATATCAGAGCAGTTAAGGGCATGTAGTATTACGCCAAGAGTGCTGCTACTCTTACGACACTATAACATCATAACACCAAATTCAAGTGAATTATTATTTTCATATTGTTGGGTTGGCAGGTTTGAAATCCTTCTGAAATATTAACGTTTTCCCCATGTTGAAATATCACAACAGTACATAATTGTTATATAGTTAGAAGGGTGACATGTGGTTTTGTGTACATTATAATTGTTGTGTTGCATTTGCTAGAGCCACAAGAACTTAGGGTAGCGAATACGTTCCGTGCTGCCAATCATCCAATACTTCATTGATGCGTAGTTCACAGTCATGAGCTTTCGTCACAACCTTGAGTGTACTAAAGAACGCCGCTAAAATGTACTCTCTATCTATTTATGCGTTGTAAATGCTTTGAGCTTGTACACCGGTTGTTTTAAGTTTTAGTTTTTTATCGGGGAAGCGAAGTTTAAAAAGAGTTTTAGAATTGTTAACGATTCCCAAACATTCTAAAAATGTCCAATGTTGAACGAAATCACGGATCACCAACCTGTAAGTATTTAATTTTATTATTTAACTATCTTATTATATGTATTAGGAAGTTAAGAAAACTTCATTCCAAAAAATAATAATACTTTACCTATCATAAATCTAAATGTGCATTCGACTGCTTATATGTTCTCAACGTATATAAATCCTGCGAGACTTAAACTCATATGTTTGACACGTTGTATAAGCCAGTATGAAAGATTATTTACCATTATTCAAAGTCTGTGTCTTTATTATTTTCTTTACAAAACACAACAAAAGCAGACATGAGCTATTTCTCAAAGCAGAACACTTTTATTATTTTTTTAACAATCAAAGGGAAGAAATGATTTCACATATATCAACCATTGCAGAATTATTTATTATAAAAACGTCCTTGTGTTATCAGTATCACACAATTATAAAAATTCTTGAATAAATAAATAAAATATAAAATTTTGCAAATTACTTATTTTCTAAACAACAGGCATGAGTAGATAAGCAAACATAAACCAACAAAAAGCAACATATAATCTAAAACAAAATGTGTAAACCTCGAATAAAATACCGCAGAGAACAGATATTAATAATTCATATATAAGCAATATTTCTGCAATTATTCATAAACACACACCTTTTGATAGAAAAATAGTAAAAGACATGAAAAAAGTTCATAACAATACCAATGAGCGGTAATTTTGAATTCTGGGATAAGAAGAAGTAACTCATGTCCCATTCATGTCAGTGTTAAAGCGCCCATGAAATCCCTCGCCATCCACCGCTGGCCGGATTCAAACCAACGGTCTCAAGATCATCAAATCACAGCTCTGCCATTGAGTTACGACTTCCCCTTATTATTAAAATGGACAAAAAACTTAAAACAGTTACAAGCAGGGATTTGTCATAATTCTAACAACGTAATATGTGTGTAATAGGCAACACTTATCAAACACATTTCTAAAATATAACACAATAATTGATTTATAGTTATAAATAACCATCTTTTTTACGGTGGAATATGTTTGTAAACTTGTTGCTAAAATTATGACCCCATCAGTAGATTTCAGCATCTTTTATAGTTACTGCGAAGCAGGCAATTAATGAAATTGATACTTTCAGCTACCATATTATATCTCAAAGCTTTCTTGAGTATACTGAAGGACAAAAAAGTTGACGCTGAAAAGAAGGGTTGATTTGTTCGTTATGCCCCATGTCCTGTGACTCATGTTCCACAAGTCAGTGTTAAAGCGCTCAGCGTCAAGCCAACGGTCTCAAGATTATCAATTCTCGGCTCTGCATTGAGTTATGACTTCCCCTTATTAATGATTTTTTTTATAATTTTAGCAGAGAACTTTAGCTCAATCTCTTTTAAATAAAGCGAAGTAGTACTATCCACAATGGAGCAAAAATGCAACTGGACCAAACCAGTGGTTACATTTTTACCGTTCACATACTTTTGATGTTATACAGTCTCACTTACTAAAATGTGTCCTAGCCATTTGTTTGCCAAAAAGCACAACTTTTTTCAAAAATTGAGCAGTTGTGAGTGCGAACCTAATCGTTTGGAACCACAAATCATTTATTTTTAGGTATAAACTTTCTTCTGAAATTCAGTGTAGTATCAAATTTCTTGTTTATGTGTATCTTCAATGTTGTTAAACCACCATCTTGTTCTGACACCAATGCTCACAGGTTTCAAAAATCTTAACCAACGAAACAATAAAATAAGATTTTATCACGGTCAAACTCGTTTATTGTGATCGAAAGGTCATGTAACTGCACAACATAATCCAAACCAAAATAACTGATGGTGTAACGCAAGCGACAGAAGATTGCTCCTCACAGGCAGATTTGTTCTCTGAAAAATAATTCATAAGTAAGTTGAACTCTTTTTTTAAAGTAAATACCACTGATAAGTAAATTAAATATTGTTGTTTAAATGCTACCGCTCCCTCAAAAGGTTAGTATTATATTTTTTAATTGTTATGATTAAACTGATGCAGTTATCTGCCCTTTAATTTTGCAAGGTTTTAAAGCATAACGGTCAAACGGTAATTGAAAAAAAGATTAATTAACCTACCCAAGGTCCATGCCAGTTTAGATTTAGACGATCTGCAGACGTTACAATTAAAAGTAGAGTCTTTCTCTCCATCAGAAACACAAACGTTGTTTATGTAACAGAAGGAGCTCTGAAATCAATGTAATATAACTTTTAGACGTTTTTGTCATATTAGCTGTGCAAGAAACTACACAGTTAAAAAGTTTCAATGGTGGGTGAATGATATTTATACAAAACAATATTAATTCATTTTGAGTACTTTCTGTATTATACTTGTTCGATTCATGTTATTAAGCTAAGTTTATTTCATAACGCATTTAGGAGAATTGTCGTTCTTAAATATGCTCAAGCTTTTAATGGTAAATATCGTGCAGCAGCGGATTTTTGCACCTAATTAATATTAAAAGCGCCAAATCAAAACTGCTCTAGCACAGGTGATCACTTGTTAACAGGTCAACGAATCTATGTCAACAAAGAGTTGCAGCAGTTATCTCAGAGAAATAAGAATTCGTGTAATCAAAGCATTTATGACATATTTATATTTATTTTGTAAATATTCACAAAGTTCTATGGGGTTGAGGGGGAGTTCCGGGCATGGCAAATTTCCTGAGATCTTTTTGCGCAGTTGTCAAAATTCGAGGAATTTTGCCTAAAGGCATTTTTCCCCTCAAGGGATTCGTAATTAATAATGTACCATATACTACAGTTTAACAGAAATGAATTTTCAAAAGTAGGTGTTATCACCTGTAACGTGCATGTTTCTCCATTCGTACAGTTCATGCAGGCACTGTTAAAAACGGTTGTCAATTTGCTTCCGGAAAAGCTGCTTCCATCATTAGCAACACTTATGGCATATGCATAGGTCAAGGTATTACTACTGGTTTCGGGAGTCGGAAAGTCACAGAAAACACGTTGAGAATGTGAGTAAGTGGCTGGTGACGTCACTGTGTCTTGTGTCTGCCATTCATCATTCAGTGAAATCTGTATATAAATTTTAAGATGTAGCAGCAACTAATATATGTAATTTCCAGGACTTAAAATCAAATATTTGTAAATGTGTCTGTGGTAATGCTTTAAGATTATAATGAATTTCGTTTTTAGTACTGATTTGCTTCAAACATTCCCAGACATACATAGTATAAAACGACTGCTGTAACTTAAGCAATTCTAATACGTCATATTAAGTCAAACTTATACCAGTATCGTTGTTATTTTACAGGTAAGTGTCTCTGATTCTATGAATGTATCCCCATACACTGGAGAAGCCATACAAGCGCGTGTTTGTAAATCACATAGTCCCTCAAACTGTATGTCGTACAATACAGGTATGGTATCAGCAGCAAGCGAACAGTCTTCACCAGTATAACCCTCGTTACAGATACACATACCTACAAGGTAAATAATGTGCACACTCTAACATCTATAAATTGAGGTGTCACTCTTAAGACAAATTTTTCGAGTGTGGAAAAAACAATGAGAACGGTATTTTTAGAAAGTGATTATCTAAAGTTTCTTTATTTCTTTTATTAGTAATTAGAATAATTTAATAAATACCTTCCAGCAGTTGTTGGTCTGATACAGCATGTTGATAGTTTAAAGCTTAAGGTAATTGTCATTGTTTTTAGGTATTTTCAAAATCGTATCATTTACATTATAAACATGCATTTTTAGTGTCGAAGCTTGCTGCACTTACTGTCCACACAGTCACCCCTGTCAGTACATGCTCCAGGGCATACATCGCTCAGAAGTGCAAACACAGGTAGCAGCTCCTCTTCCCCACCACCACCACTACCTCCATCTTCAGGTGCTATAAAGTAAGAAACATTCTTTCTCACTTCTGTCGCACAGCTTTGCATAATGCTGTCAAGATGGCCGACACTGAAGTTAGTATCTGCTGTGAGCTGTAAATGTGTAAATAAAATTTCAGGCCATATAATGGAAAGAACCAAAAAATATTTAAAAGGAAGTGTTTCAAAATCTATTTGTAAATCACAATTACTTATTTGCGACGTATATTCTGTTAAGAACAATGTTTTAAATTTTGGCAGCTGTACTACCTCTCATCACCTCCATTTTCAGGTACTGTGAAGTAAGAATAATTCTTTCTTACTGCTTTCACAGTCTTGCATAATGCTGTCAAGTTGGTCGACACTGTAGGCAGTATCTAGTGTGAGCTATGGATATTTAAGGTCATAATGTGAACAAAATCTCTGTCTGTACCTTGATATCATCGACGCATGATCCAAGAGCTGAAACAACATCTACTACTCCGAGGTCTAAGCACATCGCGGTACTAGTCCTGTTAGTCAAGTAGTTCTGACAGTACGACCATGCTGTTTCATTTGTCCAACCATCTAACCACTCGGACGCCTAAACAAGGTAGTCAGATTTCTTTAATGTAATGCAATGCGTTGGTATATATATGCAAGCGGTAATAGGTCAATAAATGTCACCAGAGTGCCAATAAGTCTGCAATAGTTAAACTCGAATAATTCATTACATATTTCATATAAATTTAAATTTTTGTTCTTTTTGCATCTTTTCTTCCTCTGTTATAATTAATACATATTTAGTTTATTTTGTTTAGTTTATTTAAAATTATCTATTGATGACTTACTGAGAAAAATATATACCAGTTTTAAACTGATATAAAACAATTGGCAAAATTTTGTGCTTGTAAAATTATTCGAGCTAGGGATTATAATAGTGAAAGAATGTACCAGTACAAATTATTAACTTTGATTTAGACTTCAGTTTACCTTAATATCTAATTTTATTCTATGTGAAATAGTCGACACAAAATACGCCTATTTATTGCGTAACATTGTAAAAAGCGGCAACATGTTACCAAAATATTGCCATATTGATGCCTGCATGTATATATATATATATATATATATATATATATATATATATATATATATATATATATATATATATATATATATATATATATATATATATATATATATATATATATATATCCGTGTGGATGCATGCGTGACATGGGTTTTTTTAACATAGAAAAGGCAGATAGTTTAAACGACGAATAAATGACTCAGTTGTAAAAAGAAAGGACCCGACTATTTGAATATAAAAGATGAATACTGGAGGCACAAATGTATCATCATATTGAAACAATTCCACTTCTTCTTCGACATCGTCGCCTGCTGATCCTGCCTGTCTCTTGCGGCGTCGTGCAAAGCATTCATGCTGAGGCACATCATTTCCGCCTCCATAGCATGGTGGACGATATCTCGTCCTGTAACAGCGCTGTGATTGTTGATAATTCTGGCTACAGTCGCAGTATTCAGTTTGCGGCAAAGAACTATATAACGAAGGAGGAATTTGTCCTTTGTAGAGACTTTCACTGCTTGGTACTCTGAAATTTTAAACATGCTTTTTTATATGAAGTGGTCAAGTTTTAAAAGTATTTTATTACAAAAATATTTGACCCCATAAATAAACATTAAAAAGAGCCATGCTTTTCTCTTTCAACAGTCAAGTATTTTATTTTAAATGTTTGTGTTCCATACGTCCTTGTATTACGTCCATATTTTTATCAGGAAGTGCAGAAAGGCACAATTGGTTTTAATTGGGAATTCACTGATATGCAATCTATCCAACTGCATTTGCTTTGAAAAAGACAAGATGACGGAGTGTTAATTTTATGCCTTTCAGTTACTAGCTCGAGCACTGAGATTACTTTAGATGAGCTAACCTTGATCTTTGACAAATATATGTTAGTGATATTATTCATATATCTTATATATTTATAAAAAAAACTGAATTTGTGCATCTCTATAAATTAAAAAAAGATTTTGTTAGCAGACCACCATATTTACAATGCATTAAACAATTATCCCTTGTCTTAAATACAAGTTTTTAGGCTTCTGCTTTTTGAATAAAATGCTTTTTGTTTTATTCAATATACCTCCATGAATTAGAAAATGAATTTGGATGAATGTAACCATAGCAGGATCCTGGTGAAGGATCAGTCGTTCCATCGCGATGAATAAAATCATTTCTACAGTCTAAATCAAAGTTTCCGCAAAGTCCCTCTGTGCTGAGGTAATCCGTGGAGGACGGATATATATAGACACCATAAGTGTATATCATCACCGTGGTCCCGGTTGGTAGGATTGTTACCTGAATAACAAACATAATTTGAACTTCACGCTAGTTAAACAATCAAATTTCGCATTATTCTACTTTGGAAGCTTTGGCCACCAGCTGATTATTCTTTAAATCCCAAATGTCCGAGGAAGTTTACGATTGCAACTGTATATTAAGTATGTTTCATTCCAGCAATACTGCTCATTTTTATCTGTACGGTTGCCGAAATATATGTAGTAAAACCTGTCTATGAAGGACAGCGAGAGACTGAGCGTTCCTGTCCTTAATAGACAGGTGTCCCTAATGGACAGGTAGGAAATTTTAACGAGAAAGATGACATGAAACAGTTTTGAAATTCATTCGCCATAACAAACACAATGATTTAAAACTGCTTCTATTACCCAAGTTTTACTCATTTTTCCTCACAAATAATAGTATTTTTTCATCAAATGTCTTTGAAAGATACACTCACGCTTTACTCACTTTTCTTCACGAATATTTTACAGAATTTTCACAACACATTTTCACAACGTGTCTTTGAAAAATGATTCATTTCTCTTCCGCTTAACACCTCCCATTCAGATTTTTCCGAAGCGATATCTCTGTATTTCTATTGCAATTCAGTCTGAATAACCTCCTTAAGCACCCCCAGTAATTTATAGCAAAACGACGACTCCGTAATGTCATTGTTTTACCACGGTCAATTCATGTTCAAACAATACGTCAACGACGTACTCAGGTTTTGCTTAAGATCAACAAGCAGGGATTAAGGGAGCATCAGCAACGAGTGTCACATTGGGGTTTTGTTTGTTTGTGGTGAAAGACTGCTGTCCTCAGCAGGCAGGTTAATTTCAATGCATTTACGGAGTTACGGAAAAATGAAAGTGTCCTTTGCCCCTAATTCAGAGGCGTCCCTAATTGACAGGGTCATTTAACATACAAGTCAATGGGATTTTTAAAAGGAACTGACAGAAAGTGTCCCTAATGTACAGGTGTCCTTAATAGACAGGTGTCCTTAGCACAGGTTTTACTGTAGTTCTTTATGTATTTAATTATTCTATTTAAATTCAAACTATATATGGCTCTGGTACCTTATAACTATTGTATCGTTGTCGTGACACAGACAACGCATTATCTTCACAAGAATACAGCCGTTGTCTCCCTGGTTTTCCTCCCCGACACCTGTCGTAAATAAATAAATCTCCACCGGCTCGTACCGCTGCTCCACAATTGCATGTCGCATAAGAACTACACCGGCGATAATACACTTGTATCTGAAAAAGCATAATTCTTTTCTCAGTCGGGAAACATATCCTGGACCTCTAATAAAGTAAATTTTCATCTCTTAAGGACTATTACCTAAATTTATGATATCGTAAATTCCTTTCTCCTAAAATTACTTGAATATGAGATAAATTATATTTTCCCCGGTAAACGGAACAGACCCCCCGGAACGGACTATCCCCAGAAACCTACCCTGCCTTTTTTGCAGTGGTAGGATCAGACTCCCCCCCCCCCCCCCCCCCAATTTTTTATTATTATGATAATGTTTCAGTATCTCTGTAAAATTAAATTAAAAAATTAAGTTATTTTGGGGATAACAGAACAGCGGGTGTAGTTTTATCCAGAATCTATGTTCACTTTCTATTGAATACATCTCCGGCTCTTGGATCGGAGTGTGGGTGTTTCGCTAATCTGCTGTTAACTTTGTGCGGATTGAATCTCCGTTAATTGTGTGTTTGTTTCGACAGAGAGGTTTTGATTGCATTCGGGTTCTGTAATTGTCTGTTCCGGGGGGGGGGGGGGGGGGTCTGGTCCGGGGGGGGGGGGGGTCTGTTCCTACATCCATTTGCCCTCAATGTGATAAATAGAGTGAGACATATAGTCAGATGTTATCCCTCATAACCGGTAGGCGTCACATTTTTATAGTTTTTAAATCATCCTTAATATGTTTTGTTTGTTTTTAATTAAAAGTATTTTCTAATTATTTTAATTTATTGATGTTATACCAGTAAGCTCATAAGACACTGTATAATAATATGATGTTATTACTATGTTTGTTTGGGTGTTTTCATAATTGTTATAGTTATCGTCTGCGTATTGGTTGTTTTTTTATTATACGGTACAAGTATACAAAAAAGTGTTTGTGTTATATTTATGACCATTTCCCCGGCACAGTAATGTTTCCGGAATAGTTACTTTTATAACCAAGTCCTAAACCTATTTATTTTTTTCTTTGAATAAGCTTTATTAGATTTGCTTTATTGTAAAAATCTCTGGAGTATTAACTTTAAGTTAATTTATGGCTTGCAAGAAAATCAATGTGATATAGAAATGGCATTATTTAGGACATTAGCACACAAATATTTACAAATGTGAGCGTTCAACATACTAACAAATAAAAAAAGGGTCAAAGTGGATGTAAAAACTTCACATAAGGCATTGAATTTGAAAGATATAAATTAGACATTTTGGGCTCAAAATCCCATGCAGTTTATCGAAATTGCAAAATCATCACAAACAAAGTAATTCCCAAAAAGCATCATTTAAACTGATGAATAATCACCATAATTTACCATCACAGAGTAAAAAACATTAACGAAGTTATACCTCAATAGGAAGACTAGTATGCCTGTACAGGATGAACTCTCCTTCTAACTGAAGTTCATAATATCTGAAACAGAATCATATTTTTTAAATCGGAAACGATAACCTGCTATTACGTGGGACCTTGAACAAAATTTTCACACCATTTACAATATTTAATGAAAAGAACATGATATGTCAACTGGAACCTTACACAATATCATCATACTTTACTTACCTTAAACAATAAGATCATATCAGACACAATTTGAAATTGATAATATCGACAGAATGTTACTGAGAATGATTATATAGTTTGGATGGGGAAAATCTGCAAAGCATTCACTTTTACTTATTAAAATCTCCTCAAATTTCTACTCAATTTTATCAAAACCAGTAGCGTTTTACAACCTGATTTATTGATTTCAAATACTTTTTTTGATAATATTTTATACAATTGACCACTAAATTTTATATCAGTGGAGTACTTAAAACAAAAATTTTCTGGGAAATTCTGGGTAATGTTTGTTTTATTTCGTAACATGCTCTTTTATTTGCTGTTTATTTATTCGTCAATCAGATATTTAGATGAGAAAACTTCATGTTTGTTTAAATATACTCTACACCCTGTCAATAGTTGTATAATTATCAACTGCGATTAAGGAGTTAAATGTTTTCATTACCTTCCATCAAAAGTGCGCATATGTGGATCATCGACACCTTTACAATAGTTCCACCTAAACCGTTGATCTCGGTCAGGAACAAACACCTAAAGAAAGACGATGCATAAAAATGTTAAATATCCAGGAAAGGAGTTCATCATCGGTATACATGTAAATACATTGTTAAAAAATGTACTTAATAAAACATAGTTAAGAGGAAACTGTTTAACAAGATTAAATAAGTGCTTACATTAACGCTCGGCATTGGAATGTTGTTCAGTAGACTGAGTGAATCACCGGGTGCTGTTATTGATGGGTGAATCACAACTGTCTTATCTCCATCATACGCCTGATCGATGATGCCATGGAGACGGAAATGGTACATGTTGTGGGGCCCAGCACTGTTGGAGAAAGGCAGCCGAATGCCACATTCTAAACTTCCCCTTTCAATGAGTATCTCTTGAGACTGACACACACCTCGTCCTGCTTGAGTTTGTGTTACTCCGATAACAACTGAAAGATCAGTGCCGATGGGTGTCGGTATAGGAACTGTTGCATAAAATGAAAACGTTGCTTCTCCACCTTCCTCTACGGTCACAGAAGTAGAATCTGCCTGGTATCATTTAAAATTTTAAATTAAGATTTCGTAGCGATGTGACATTTCACTACTAATACATGGTATTTTTTTGGTAACACAAGTAGTTAATATGACCATTGTAATCTCTGTTTTGAATATAGGAAAAAATCATGTAATATAATCAGCACCTGATAACAGCGCTGAGCAAAAGATACGATAAAATATACTTTTAAATACTGTTGGAATCTTTGTATCAGTGAACACACAACAATAAATATACACGTCCTGAAAATGTTTTCCATATTCTTTACTAACAATCGTCATACCCACAAAGTTTTAAGTTTTAATATCTTTTTATCTATTTAACTATAGGTGTGTTATTACCACAATTCCTATATAATACGAGGCTTGGGATCTGTAGCCTGTGGCAGATTCCTGTGTGAAACGAGGTCTCAGCTGACACGTGACCTTCGGAGCCAAACAATAAAGATCTTAAATTTAAGTTTATTAAAAAAGGTTCTTTTTTGAATTCAAAATCTATTAAAACTATTCTATTGAAACTTAAAAACAAAACAGATATTAAAACGGAATGTGAAGGAACAAAAAAGAATTTGTTATTTTTTAAGTCAAAGTGAACTTTTCTTTCAAGAGCATTGAAACTTACTGTTTGGCCAATTCCATTGTTTGCTACCAACACTTCATACGGCAGTCTTGCCGGCAAGTTTGAATATTCTATAGAAGACAGCCCAACTTCTGAATAAATTTCTCCATTAAGATTCAATAACCAATATACGTCCAGGTATATATTTTCATTCTCTCCATCCACTACATCACACAGCATGATTAACTTCCTCTGAGTACCTGCCGCGCCGTCTCCCTCATCAATTTCATACGTGATATTCACGGTTCCATTTAGGGTAGGAGCTTGGCCTGTATTGCAGAAAGGGGTTTGTGTTTATCCATTGTATTCTATTGTTTAATACACCAAATGCAGTATTCGACCATTAAATTATATTTTATGAGCATTATTTTGATTTTAAAAATGGCCTCTGTACCTTGAGTTACAAGGTTGTAGTATGGTGACATAGAATCAATCATCAGAATAATATGAAAATGTAATGCGCTTGTCTGATTCAAAGTTGCCTGTGTATTCCATGTCTTGATAGTACAACGCATAACAAATGTAATAACTTTGAGGATAAAAACTAACTACAATCGAAAAAGATTAATTGACTTGAGGAAAAAGCATGTGAAAAGCATGCAAAAACTGAGATATTTGCAAACATTGTTGTATGGCTATTTATTATTTGCTGGAGGAAACGGAATGG